>CM068313.1:60356376-60453876 GCA_034766995.1 Acanthacorydalis orientalis
AATTGAATGAGCAATTGGTTAGTTTTAAAATCGTGTCCTTGCTGAAACAGGTATATTCAATTTCGAAATACGGTGGAATCTGGTTATTATAATCACGGATAATATTACTAATCGACTATTGTTATCATAATAAGTCGGTGCAGACAAACAACAGACAACACTTGAAAAGTTTTTTAAATAAATTTTATGATATTTTCAAAAAACAGTTGTTTTAGTCCGGAAGCTAGTGAAAATTTAGTCTATTTTACTTATCTCATGAAACTTTTTTTACCATTTGTGGGTATCGTGACAACAAAAGAAACGCAAGTCTGGCAACCCGGATAGGGGGATTTATATTGTGTACATTGAGGAAAAAAATGTCTGGCAGCCCCTATCAGGGGGAAAGTTGGTCTGGGAAGGGGTTGAATATATTGAAATTAGGCATGAACTTACGTAATCGAATAAATTTTAACCCTTTGCTAGATAAATATTTATGTAATGTACATTAAGGAAAGCATAATCTGGCAGTCCATACCCAGAGAAAAAGTCGTCTGGCAGACCTTTGAAAACCGCACCCCGTGCTTCACCGCACCCCGGCAGCGTGACGTCAACTTATTCGAATAATGCAACCGAAACTCACAATGAAACGAATTTGTTTTCTTTTTAATGATTTTTTGAAAATGTTTTACAGTTTAATGCATTCGATTCAATGAAAAAACACGACAATTCGAAGTACAAAACATAGAAATCCGAAGCCGTCCACGAGTTTTTTTAAAAAAGCTAAGAACTTTAATGCTTCTATTTTCCCGCCATGTGAAACCGAACTTCTTCAACAACTACTTCGAGCTTCATATATCGCGAACATCTGGAGAAACGCTCATTTGCTACGTCCAACCAATTTACTTCGCGAGGATAATGGGTGGATAGAAATAGACGGGAAATTTGAATTTCTTTGGTTTTAAGGCGACCAACATCCAACATTCGTAAATGATGTCGACATTCAAGCTGAAGATGACAATGAGTCCGACGATGATCAATTATTATCATCGGACACGGAGAACAGCGACGATGAAGAAGAAAGTAAATCGGACGTTAGCGATAAGGAAAGTAGAAGTGTTGGAAGTTTTAGAAGTATAGAAAAGAAAGATAGTTTCTAATTTTATTTATTTCCTTGTATTTTCCTTCGTAAATGTCACTTTAGAATGTAATTTTCCTCTGTAAATGTCTTCTTTCGATAGTTTCTGAAAAAACTCAAAAATGTTTGTCAGTAATAGTAAATATTTTGTAACACATTCATGAATATGGCGTTGTTGTATTACAGTTAGAATGTGGTAGTCAACCAAAAAAATGACAACATTACTGAGACTGAATTAGGTTGTAATATGTTTGAAAGATCCTCACTAATATTACGATTTATTTGGAATAAAATATTTACTCTCTATCCGTGGTTAATCGAGAAACATTAAAAATATAAAAAAATCAAAACCGAAGCAGTTAAAGAGTTAAAACAAATATTTGTTAAAAGAAAAAAATATTTTTTGGAGATTAATTATGGAATAAAATGTTTTAATCTAATTTTTTTGAAGAATGAAATCCATTAAACTGTAGAATATTTTCAAAACATCATTAAAACGGAAACAAATGCGTTTCATTGTATGAATTTCGGTTACATTATTCGAATAAGTTGACGTCACACCGCCGCCGAAACCGCTCGGTGGAAGCCCGTCGTTCGGTTTTCAAAGCTCTGCCAGATGACTTTTTCCCCGGGTATGGGCTGCCAGAATATTTTTTCCTTAATGTACACTACATAAACGTTTATCTAGCAAAGGGTTAAAATTTATTCGATGTAAGTTCATGCTCAATTTTAACATATTCAATCCTTTGCCAGACTAACTTTCCTCCGGATAGGGGCTGCCAGCACATTTTTCCCTTAATGTGTACTATATGAACAGTAATTCGTCAAAGGGTCAAAACTTATTCGATGATGTAAGTTTTTCGTCCAAAATGACGACTTTAAGCGGGCCCCGGCCCGAAAATCTCCTTACTGGGCTGCCAGACTTTTGTTTCTTTTGTTGTCACGATACCCACAAACGGTACAAAAAAAATTCATCCGTTTTTCCGTTGCGCATTTCCAACACCTACGTACATCCAAATAGTATGATGGTGTTTCAAATGTTCCATATTGCCAAGTATAATTATAAGAATGTCAGTATCGGAGCATCTTATTAGCTTGGTAAACAATATTGCAGACGAAATAAACAATTTTAGTGTCGGTTTCTTCGTGATGATTGCATGATAAACTAACGTCAATCATTTTGTTCACTTTTCCAACAGTTACTAGATATTTATAACATAAATTATAATTAAAGTAAACAGTGTTCGTTCCAATGAATGGTGCCATAGCATCTTTCGGCCAATCATTAATTAGAAATTCAGCTAGCGCTTAAGTTTAAAGTGATTATTTCTTAGTTCTTTAGAGAAATCCGATGGACGAACGTGCTTAGGTCCAGAAATTTTGTACTTCGAATTGTTAAAAGTGCCTCGCAATGCGCGCTCGTAATTTTTTATGGAAGGAATGAAATAGATATTAAATATAACGGCAATATTATTTGCGTTATGTTTCAGAACTATTTGTAAAATTTGCTTCAAAATATTTTCAAATGTTTTAGGTAAATCTATCAAGTAGTGCAACATAAAAAAATCCGTCGATAATGAGAGTGTCAATTTTCTACGGCTCTTGACTGGTAATTTTTTGTTCCAAAGTCTTCATCAATGTTGATTTATCTATTTTACAATTCGATCCATCCGCATGACACAATGATAAGAGTACCGTTGCCAAAGGATATTTTAAAACTTTACGAAAATCAATTTTTTGTTCGAAAGAAACCCCTAACAACCAACCAAACAGATTTCGTTGCATTGTAACTTCTTGAACTTTTCCCATCACTGCAATCTTTTTCTTTTAAAACCCATTTGTAAATATCAAAATTTTACTTAAATTTAATTAAACATTTTCAAAACATCATTAAAAAGAAAACAAATGCGTTTCATTGTATAAATATCGGTTACATTATTTGAATAAGTTGACGTCACACTGCCGCCGAAACCTCTCGGTGGAAGCTCGTCGCGCGGTTTTCAAAGGTCTGCCAGACAACTTTTTCTCTGGTTATGGACTGCCAGATTATGCTTCCTTTAATATACACTACATAAACATTTATCTAGCAAAGGATTAAAATTTATTCGATGACGTAAGTTCATGCCCAATTTTAACATATTCAAGCTCTTGCCAGACCAACTTTCCCCCGGATAGGGGCTGCCAGACATGTTTTTCCTTAATGTACACTCTATAAACATTAATTCGGCAAAGGGTCAAAACTTATTCGATGACGTAAGTTCTTCGTTCGAAATGACGACTTTGAGCGGGCCCCGAACCGAAAATCCCCTTATCTGGGCTGCCAGACTTGCGTTTCTTTTGTTGTAATGATACCCACAAACGGAAAATAAATTTTATAAGTTATTCGATGACGCAAGTTAAATTCTTCACTAGCTTGCGAATTATTATGAGAAATGTAGCATATATAAAAATGTAATGTTGTATTAAGTATACAGTATGTAATAAATATAAATTGTATAAATGTCATAATTGTATTTAATAAATTGAATTCAATAATGACACTTTCTTATCCTCTGTTTAATGTTATTATCCGGTTATTGCTATTAAAACCTGTAAGTCCGAAAGTGATCATAATAAGCGAATTCCACTGTATTGAAAAAAAACTGTACAAAAATAGAAAACACAGATAAAAATAAAAAAACGAGAAAATGTGTAAGGTTGGTAGGAAACTAATTACGGTTTATGTTTTCTGAATTGTAAGTATATTTTTTCAATGAAAGTTTCATTTCATCTTGGTCATGTTAATACCATTTTAAAGTGCACTTTTCGGTCTGTGTTTTGGTAACTTTGACTTTGGTTTTATTATTTATTTTGCTACAAATTGGACTACTGAGTTAAAGATGGAAAAGAAGCAAATAAGAGCAATATTTTTGAACGAGTTCAGAACGGATGGTAATGCACCAGAAACTGATTATAAACTAAACGATGCTTTTGGTGTGGGTACTGTTAAGGAACTTACGGTGTAATGGTGGTTTCGAAAGATATGTGCTAGAGATGAGAGCCTTGAAGATGAAGAAGACAGCGAAAGTCCTTATTCAGTCCATAACGACCAACTGAATGCGTTAGTCGAATCAGAACCACGCACAAAAATTCGAGAGCTTGCACAAAAGTTTGGCGTTAGCCATCCAACAGTTTTCGACTAGTTAAAACAGATAGAGAAATCAAAAAAGCTGCAAAGGTATAAGAATTTGATGGTCATAAACTGCTATTGTTCTTCTACCAACCAATAATTTGTCTCTTTTTGATACTGCATTCTTTTGGTGTTACTACAAACATATGGCATTTGTATAGGATTTTTAATTCTTTGATTTCTAGTATAGCAGAAAGATGAAAATATTATTCTAATGATTTTCTTTTAAGACAACAATTTTACTGTCTTTGTTTCAATCGTAATTTTTTAAAATCAATTTGTCTTCAAAGGTTCGAACATTGTTTAAATATTGTAGAAAACTATTGAAAAGTAATTGTAGCGAAATTTGTAGTTTTATTTGCAACAATTTACTATTTACATATTTTATAATAACATTTATTTTATATGTTGTGCACCAATCAAATATACAATAGACTGAGATATAAATAGACTAATTCATGCATCTCTAGGATTTTAAATATTTTGCTTTTTAATATAGCAGATAGATGAAAATATTGTTTTAAATTCTTTTCTTTTAAAAAAATAATTTTACTGTCTTTGTTTCAATCGCATTTTTAAAAATCAGTTTGTCTAGAGGCCAAACCGTTTTTTTAAATATTGGAGAGAACTATTGAACAATAATGGGAGGTAAATTTGTAGTTTTATTTGAAATAATTTACTATCTTTATATTTTATAATAGCATTTATTTTATATGATGTGTATCAATCAAATATATAATAGACAGAGGTATAAATAAATTCATTCATGCATCTCTAGTATTTTTAATATAGCAGGTAATTGAAAATATTAAATAATATTATAAATATTAAATAAATTCTTTTCTTTTTTAAAAAAATCTGTTTGCTTCAATCGAATTTTTTAAAAATAAATGTATCTTCGGAGGTTGAAGCGTTTTTTCAGTATTGTAGAGAACTATTGAATAATAGTTATAGGCGAATTTGTACTTTTATTTGTAACAATTTACTAACTATATATTTTATAGTAACATTTATTGAATATGTTCCATACCAATCATATAAAGGGTTTTCCAATAGTGAAAAAATTATTTAAAAGGTTATATTTCACAGATGTCAAATTGACAGCTGTATTTTTTTTGACATTTGTTAAGTTCTGAAATTGTTATTTTTAGTTATGGCTTAGTATACAACAAAACAAGGCAATGAAATAATAAAATTGTCTTATAAAAATGGTTGTTCTAAAAAAAGTATATTTTATAAATTACACGATATTTATTTTCGACATATCTGGATCGACATTTCTTCGATTAGTGAGTAAATGTGATGAGACTGGATCGGTGAAGGCTTGCTGAAGACTTATAAGTTTCAATTAACACGCGAATTGAAGCTAGAAGACCATTCACTGCGTCGAAGATTTGTTAATTAGATACTGGAACTACACGTTTTTTCTTAAAAAGTTATCATTATACATGAGGCACATTTTGAATTCTCTGAGAACGTTAACAAGCAAAACTTCCGAATCTAGGGTGAAGAAAATCCATTGGTGATCGTTTAGAAGCCACTATACACAGAATGAGTGACTGTTTGGTGTGCATTTTGCTCCGGTGGAGACATTGGTCGTTGTTTTTTTGGGAATTGGGCTGATAAAGCGATTACTGTGAATGCAGAAAGATACCGAAACACGATAACCAATTTTTGTGGACAGAATTGGATGATATTGATCTGGAAAACATGTGGTTCCAGCAGGACTGTCAACAAGTCACACAGCTGGTGAAACAATTGATTTATTGAGGACGAAATTTCCATGTTGCGTTATTTCCAGAAAGAGAAACATTAATTGATCACTGAGTTCTTGCGATTAACATCGTTGGACTACTTTCTTTGCAATCAGGTTAAAAGACAGTCGCACGCCAACAATTTTAAAATAATTTCCGACCTATGAAAATGAAATCCGAAGAGTAATTGAGGAGATAGAGCTCCAGTTATGTAGGGATGTTATTGATAATTTTAACAAATGAATCGTTATTTATTAGAAAGCACGCAGCGCACAGTGGAGTATTTGCTTGATCTAGATGACTAAAATTAGATTTAGTAGTAAGAACTAATTACTACCCGATAAAGCCATGTAATTATTGAAAAAGAGATCACAGTTTTCTCTTCCCCTGCGCTACTTGCAACCTGGTGCAGGCAGTCAGAAGTTGGTCGTCTATAATAGTGCACATATCTGTTATCAGTGTTCTGAGTGATAATTTAAAAGGTGAAAAAGTTTCTTATTTAAAGAAGCGGTGAAAGTGTTACACTATGGATTGTCGTGAACGAGGTAAGAGATTAATACAGAAATAGTTAAAGCATTTTAATTACAATTGCATTAAATTTAAAACAGTTTAAGTTCCGTTCAAAAATAATCGTTTTTTAACCATTTTTGTGGCAGTTTTGAAACAACTGTTTTTGTTACACTTAGAGGAGCGTCCTAATGCTCTTTTTACATAACCATGAAAAACAAGTTTTCAGGTTTAAAAAAATTAAAACAGTAACCTTGGATTCACGTAGAAGCGATTATATTTCAACAGATAAATTCTTTAAGTCATATATCTTGAGTTAGGGTTTATTTTTAATTTGAAATGATTTTTTTGGCATTCAGAACCGTCAGGAGTTTAAATAATGACTAAAAAGGAAATATTTGATATTAAGCGATAACGTAAAAATAATAATATCAACCAACAATTTTTGTTCGTCGAAAATTACCTATTGAGTCATAAATAATACTCAGAAGTTGAAAGAAAAGAAATTAAACATTGATTTTCTTATGTAAAATCAGAGATGAAACATAGATGGACGGCTATGCATACAAAGAAAGTAGATACTTTTATAAAAAAAATATGATTGGCTTCAAGGTACGTTTGAAATACCTTGAATAAGGCTAACAAAAACAATTATATTGTTTAAAAAAAAGAAAATATATTTTAATTATTCTAAAAATTTCGTTAGTCAAAAGATAAGCATATTCTTACCCAATTAGAATAACATGATGAGGGTTGACTCTGTTTTTAAAAAAATCAATATAAAATCAATAAAACATTTTTTTTCACAGGAATTATATGTGGAATATTAAATGAATACCATGCGCAATACTTATAAATTTTTAAAGAATTTTTAGTTCAAATAAAAAAAAATATTTTTTTTGTAGTAGGAAAACTAGGGTCAAACCATTCAAGTTACAGGAGGTTTGACCCTATGTATAGGAGGTTTGGCCCTAGTCTTAAGAGAATCACTGAAATTTCAAATAACAGGTTATTATCTCCTTTATTGTTTTATAAACTTATTCATACAACTGTTATAAACAAATACGTGTTGAATAATAACATGGACCCACCAATAATATCATTATAAACAAAATATTAAGTGTAAATCACTTCGGAGAAAGAATTATAAACATTTTCCGTTTCCTTTTTACGTTTTCTTCAGTTCGTTTGAAGGTGCTTGTTTTTTTCAACTTTTTCACGGTCTTCAACTTTCTCAATGATTTATTTTCAAGTTGGTGGTTTCTATTCTCCTCAATACTTTTTTATTTTGATTGGTGTGTTTTGTATACTCGTGTAATTTTTGATATGGCCGAAGTGTCCGTTAGTATCCTACCAAGTACTCTTTTTCTCAACTTTGTATTTTTCTTGGTTTTGCTTTTAGCAGAGGTCGGATTTCTGATGGAGTTCTAGATACAATCACCTAGTAAATTTGACATAGACATTGAGGATAGTTCAAGATTTGCAGTACCCACAGGATCAACAGTGATCTCTGTTTTATTTGGATTTACGTTTGTGCGATCATTCACATAAGAACTCATGAACTTCTCGTCAGAAAATTCGTTGCTATTCAGTGGCCAGATCCCGGTATATTTAAAACCTTTCTTAATATTTATAAAAGTGAGGGTGTTGTTTATAAAAAAATGATATAAATTATTATGGAAATGTTAAGAAAATACTATAGAATGAAAATAAGAAGTGAAACTGATGAGGTCGCAAATTTTTTTCATTAAATACATATATTATTCATTTGTAAGTTAAGTAATTCAATAATTAACAATTTTCAGAAAAAAATTTAAAAATTCTTGTAAAACCAGCTACAATAACACGAGAAAAGAGATTATACATTCTTTTTCGAATAACAAGATGACAAAGAATTTACACTAAATTATGTGACATAATTGATTTCCTGATAACGTAATGTCAAAACAGTAAAACTGTAGGGTCAAACCTTCCGTCAAAATTAGAGCAAACCTCCCAAGTAATACAATTTTGACATAAACGTATAAAAATATACATCAATAATACTATTTTTAATTTAATGACGCCTGAAATAATTAAATAAGAGTGCAACGAGTAATAACTTAGGATAATAACATTCAGTTATAGTTACTACTTGTAAAAATATTGACTTACATAGTAAGTAAAAAATTATAATTTGATAGACCACTTTTTTCTTTTTGTAATAATTTGTTTCATATAAATTTTTCAGATTTCTCGTTTTGAAAATTACGTTCGAGTGTTTATATTTTTAAGAAAATATTTTTAGAAAATTTTTGCGCGCCTTCAGTTCAGTATTTTTAGTCGTGTCAACTATCCCTATATTCCTCTAATAATAAAAATAATTTTGGTCAGCTAGTTCAAGTAAATACTCCACAGTGCGTCGGTCACTTACATGATGATGATCTTTCATTTATAGATGACATACATTTAGCTATTATTCATAATAAAGGAACTTAAAATTTCCGCACTAATTCTGTGTTTTATTTTAAATTAAAGAAATACGTATTTATTGCAGAACACTGTAAAGTAAAAACAAATAAACTCATTCATGTATCATCTTTAGAATTTCTTTGGTTCCTAATATGTCAGATAGATGAAAATAATACTCGTACTTATATTTTTTATAAAGCAAGTATATTGTATTAGTTTCAAATGTATTTTCATAAAATAAGTTTCTCTTTAGAGGTTGTCTTTCTTAACACTAGAACTACCAATCACATCATTTTAACAGTTTTCATATTTCATGCTTTAAAAATATTAATATAAGGTATTTATTGTTCTAGGAATTTATGACGACTTTTAATAAAATATGAGAACAGTTACATATATTCCTATAAAATTTCTACTCAGCCACATTAACTTCCATAATCTGTCTGACCTGTACCTAATTATACCAAAACCCGGCAAAATGACGGGCTTAGCAATTTCAAAGTTTATAATAATTTATGGACCATCTATGAAAGAATAGACATCAATACGTATTTACATTCATTTATCCATCGTTTTCAAACATTTCCTGAAAATTTGAAGAACATTTGTCATATAAATACTACATTGAATAAACTACAACCTTCATATATGGCAATCCCAACAATCCTCCCTTCCAATCGTTATAAGTGGATTTATTTTGTTCCGATTGTGATTTTATTTCAGTTTAGAACTATTAGCTCCAACTAGTAGATGTAATCAAGATGCAAGCATATCAGTTGTATTTCTAATGTGATAAAGTTCTTGTTGAAAAGTGTATTCTGTGAAAAACATATAAAAATATTTTTACAACGAATTGAAATTTATTTTTGGTACATCCTACTTAATTATGAAACGATTTACAGGAAGCAAGAAATTATTGGAAGAATTGAAAAAACTGACTAGTACAAATGAAGACTGCTCGGACACTAATTCAAGTAGTAATGATTTAGACATACCTTACGTGGAAAATAAAACTGATTTATCAGATTTTGAAGAAGCTGAAGATGAAATTGAAGTACGAGATATTGAACAAAGTGAAGATGAAGAAGATGAAATTCCCCAAAAGAGCCACAAATACAGAAAGCGTTATTGCGTATTTGTTCAGATACGAATAGAATTGGATAGCGAAACGGAAAAAAGCCAGCAGGTGGATATTGCTACCGACGGTACTGAATGGGAAAAAATAGTGGATGGTCGTATTGGTATATTGCCATCATATACCATATTCAATGACTCTTCGGACACAACTGCTTATGCGAAGCGAAACATTATGCTTTGTAATGATAGTGCATTTCGACTTCTAATTGATAATCGAATGATGAGTCACATAAAAGCTTGCACTAAGCTAGAGGCCAGAAACATTTTACAGAATGACTGAAAATTTACTATTGAAGAATTATATGGTTTTATAGCTATTCTGTATATTTTTTTCTCCACAATTATCTATAGATCAAATAATGTTATTCTAACACTTTACAAAAGTAAACCTCGTAAAAAAACTATTACTTTTTAGCACTAAACATAAATCTGTGAAGATTACTTCTAATCGAAAACGAGTTCCTGAGACTGTATCGTCGTACAATGAGACTAAGTTTGTAGTAGATGTAATTGACCAAATGACCCGCAAGTATAGTGTAAAAGCAGGATCGTGTAGATGGCCTCTGCAGGTATTTTATAATATTTTAGACTTGGCAGCAATCAATGCATGGATTTTATAGAGAAACTTGTAATGAAAATATAACTAGAATACAATTTTTGTTTCAATTATCTGAAGAACTTGCTAGTGAATACAGAAGCAGCAGAAAGGAAGCCACTTTCTAAACACGCGAACGGAAAGCAATGGATTGTACTCCGGAAAACTCCAAGAAAAGTTCCTGTGAACGTAAATCTTGCCAAATTCGATTTTTCAACAAAAACAGAGCGAATTATACCTGTAATGAATGGGACAAGTATGTTTGTGGCAAGTGTTCATCTAAGATACTATGTATTTTTAAAATATGTGCCTCATAGTTTTATATATTCATACATAAGTACATATTTAATGTTTCGTACTGAAAATGCAAATAGAAACTGTTTTTGTTTGATATTTTTAGTGAAAATTAATGAATTATTGCATTAAATATCGTTTTTTCTTAAATTATATTCTTTTGTTTACATAAACTAAGCCAAAAGGTACAATGACTGACATGATCAAAAATCCGTCAATTTGACGAGTGTGGCAAAACTAGGTATATATTAAACTACGGTAGTTCTAGTGTTAAATATTTTAGTAAACGATTAGATAATTATGGTAAGTAAATTTGTAGTTTTATTTGAAACAATTTACTGTATGTATTTTATAATAACATTATTTTTATATGTTTCGTACCGATCACATTTATAATAGAGTGAGATATAAATAAACTCATTCACGCTTTCATTCATTCATTCACTCATTCATATATATATATATATATATATATATATATATATATATATATATATTGCATCAATAATTTACGTTGATTTATTTCACTATTAAGAGTTTTTTTTTAAATCTTTGAGTGTTATTTCTCTTTCATCACCTTTACGGATGTGTATATATTTTTTATGAATGGTGCAATAAAAGAGCGTTAAAAATATTCACCAATGCCGTCATAATATCCAGATGTATACGGGCGTTTTTAATGTGGCTATATAGTTGAAAACAGGATGTGGATTTATAAAAATTATTGAAAAAATAACGAACGAGTAAATAAACGCGTAGGATTATGCGACGGAATTAAAGTGAATACATAAACATGACAGAAAATTAATAAAATCATCGTACGAGAAACGGACTTATTCCAGGCCGAATTTCAAATGTTCGGGAAAAGACACGCAAGTAATTACGACACTTCGACACCGAACTGGAACGTTTTTCAATTTTGTTATTTCTATATTAATATTTTTTATTATTGTCATGGATCTGAATCGCTAAATGTTGATTTTGTATTTTATGCTGGTGTTTTATTTTTATCATATATATATATATATATATATATACGAATGCGGTTCGTTTTATCTAAAAATTCAAATACAGTCGAGTTTGTTTTTTATGTGTATCTTTTTAATGCGGTTTTGAAGTTATGTGGTTCATATTTCATGAAAATTCGAGATTTCCCCGTTGTATATACATATATGACCTGCACGTTGTTTAAAAATTTTTAAATTTAAATTATTATATTTTTTTGAACTTATTTTTTTAAATTTAAAATTTTCTATTTTGGACTGTTTAATCGTGTTGTATCTGCTATCGCTAAAATAAGACCACACACTTTAAATGCCTCTCCCAGACATTAATTCTCGTCTATAACCCCCCTGACATTATCCTCCGTGTAAAAAATATGAATATTAACCCCCGTGTAACTCTTTCTAGACATCAATCCCCTGTATAAAAATAAAAGCTCTTTAATCCGTTGAAGCCGGGCGTAGATCTAGGAATCCATTGATGTTTTCCAAAAGAAACTATGGTTTCAGAGTACTATCTTTTGGATGATATATTTAAAGGTCACTAATCTCTTTTTAATGAGACTTAATTTATAACTCTTTCATTCATTAAAAAAAAAATGGTAACTAGCGTCGGAGTCACTATCGCTGAGGTTTTTGGCGGAAAACGTCTTACCTAAGCAGTGTTGACGGGGTGTGGTTTTTGTAGGGTTGGTGAGAAAAAATTGAGCACAACAAACTTGTATGTATTTTTATTTATTTCTCACAATGCTGACTAACTTGTAAAATTTTCTTAAAGACAGGACAATGTTACGAGTAATACGATATGTAAAACATATATGCTACACTTATACCTCTAGAGAACGTTAAGTCTATAGTGATATTCTTTAAAGTTGTGAAGTCGTTTGGATCCGTGGTCGAGACCAATCTAAACTTGTCGTTCAGAAACTGTTTCAGACGATCGTTCGATACATCAATGTTAAAGTCCATGGTGAGCAGAAGCGGTATTTTTGGGGCCGCATTGCTAGTCGCTTACTGTTGTCCTGAAATGTTTTGTGTAGTAAAACATTAGTTGAAAAAGAAACATCTCGATATAGTTGAGTGGTGTCTGTTGGATGAATGTAGACTTACACTAGAACGAATTTAAATTGGTTAGGCATTTCAACTTCCACTAGTACACCTTCGTCAATATGAACAAGCTGTAAATAATTGAATCCAGAATACTTTGGTATCGGCCGTCGGGGAACGGGTCTAGCGACATGAGCCCTGCACGTTTTCTGATTCTTGAAGACTGCCGTGCCACCGTACCGTGCTACGCTTCTAGCCACTGCCACGACTCGTACTGGTCATTGCCGTGTCTGTTGCAATCTTTTGACTTAATGTATTTAAAGCCGGGTATATCAACGATTGTACATTTATCCATCCAAGTCTCTGTGAGTGCCAAGGAGTTGGAGCGTGAAGTGACTGGGTCGCTGCTCAAGTCCAAGTTGTGTGCCACCAAACTTTGAATGTTGTACTTACATACTATGAAAGACTCCATTTCGTCGTCATCATCATCGTTGTCGTAGTCAGTAGTGTATTGATGGAATCCACAGAATTTTTCAACATCCGTTGTTATCATGTATAGTTGGCTTCAGCGGAACGCGAAACTGTTAATTTTACTCAACGTTGGCACCTTTCTTTGCTTTACTAATGTAAACCAGTTTGAGCACAACATGAAATGTTGAATGTCTTTATCTGTAAATTCCTGTTGTAATAATTTCAATACAGCTGCATTTGGCCATTTTAAATCATTTTCGAACCATATACGGTCACAAACTCCACGAACAG
Organism: Acanthacorydalis orientalis; assembly: GCA_034766995.1. Lineage (NCBI taxonomy): Eukaryota > Metazoa > Arthropoda > Insecta > Megaloptera > Corydalidae > Acanthacorydalis > Acanthacorydalis orientalis. The sequence continues at coordinate 60,370,208 of CM068313.1, forward strand.
AACCCGACTTGTCATAAAATATCTTTTCAAAGTGCTCCATCGCCAGACGCCAATGGTTTTTGAACGCTGAATCTTTATTCTCAAACGTTACATCTGCTTCTGTTTCGTCGCATTTCATCGGTTCCATCTCACTGTCGGCATCTATTGCCTGTGAACTTGCATCCGAGTTTGCAGCGTTCACGTGACAGTTGTTCGCCTCAATTCTGCCTCATCCACCGAATTCGTTCTGTTGCTGTCATTGGGGCCTTTTTGTATTCTTCATTTGTCTTCTTTCACTTTGTAACCGTTTACGATACTTTTTTAGCTTCTAGTTTTGAAGATATTTGGACATTTTTAAAATTTTAGAGAAAATTAGTCCTGGTTCAACACTTTATCAATGTATATCTTTTCAATCGCTTTCACTATTGTCACTGCTAATATTTTATTTTATAGCATTTATCCAGCTCTGTCAAACGATACCTCCCACAACATCCTACGCGTACGCACTCTTGAGCTACATTAATTTTTCTGCGATCCGAATTGATAATATTACACTGCAATTTGGTGACGATGTTGTGGTGGCCTGCGACGTCACGCGCTTAAGGTTAACATTACTTAACATTCTTACATCTTTGCTCTATTAAACCATGTATTACTTATTTGGATATGCGTTATAGTTTTAAAGTTATTAAGATTTGTTTAATATACACAAAATCGTAACATCGACTTTCGTATAGTTTCCACCTATATTAAACCCGCGATGTGAGACGTTTTCCGTCAAAAAATATTACAGTCGTTCAAAAATCTCTAAAATCTCGTTTTTTTCATTTGAAAACCTATAAAAATTGCGAACTTGAGAATTGGCTTGAGTAATATTTTTTTCCAAAATTGTAACAATGGAGGAAAACGTATAAAAAATTTCTAGACTCTACATCCAGGTACAATATGTGATTGATGTGAAACCGTTTTATTCACACTTGATTGTTTCAAAATGTTTCACACTCAATAGTAATGTTTCTGCAAATTTTCAATTGTAATCAATTTTTCTACTTCCAGTTATATGTTTCCAATTAAGTGATTTATGTTTCTCCGATTATTATCAACGATTTTCCACGATATATTAGATAGATATGAAATTTCTAATAGCTAATCCAAATTAACATATTTTTTTGTAATCGAAAAATTTGAAATTTTTATTTTGTTTAAATAAAAAAATGTTCAATTAATCGAAAAATATTTCTGAAAAATTTATATCCTCTTCCCCAGCTCCAAAGGTTAATTAAATATTTTTTGACACTACAAACATTGGAAACAAAAATAAATTTGTCAAAATAAAAATTTTAATAAAAATTTGCTTGACAACAACATATGGATACAAATTTAAAGTTATACTAATACCTTAATTAAGGATACAATTATATTAATGCAATTATTCATATACATTACAGAACCGATAGGTGCGCGCCGGAAAAAATATCAATTAGCCGGCGCAACTCGATATATAAACCGCCTTTATTTAGTTTTCATTTTTATATCCATTGTTTGTTCGTTTGAAGAGTTTTTATTCTATATGGGGATTAATGTATGAGACGAGGGGTACACAGAGGGTTTTGACAGGGAGTTAATGTCCGGACGTTTTTTGTCTAAGGGGTAATTGTCTGTTAGGCATTCAAACATCAGTATTACCAGCTGAAATCATTACTTTAGCACATGAAATTGGTGGAGAAAGTTTTGATACTTTTACCCAGAATGATGCGACGAATTCCTTGTCGATAATGCCTTAAGTGACTGATATTATTGGTATAACTGCAGATATTGCTGAAGATCGAGAAAACGATAGTGAGACGAAGGAAAAAATTATCCTTCTCACTTCAAATATAATTCGAGAAGAAATTCAACTTTGCAAAAAATTCGAAAATCATTTTCTTGTTGATGACATAAATTCTGAACGAGTCTTCAAATTTCAACGTGAGATGAAGAATTGTATGTGTGGATATAGCGAACTGCATAACAATTAGTAAAATAATCATTGCAAAGTTTAAACACTGATTACATTGTCAGTGCGAAAAATCAACACAGAACGAGGATGAAGTTTATGCTAATTCTGTTTGTGAAGAACCATTATTTTTACCAAGCAGCTCTGATACACTGACTATCTCTTCTAGTGATGAGAGTGATTTCGCACCAGTTTACAAATGGTGCCGAACATTGTTAGATAACGACGATAATTCTGATGAAAAAATGTACAAAGAATTGTTAATCTCAATAAAATTAAATGAATAAAGTTTTAAAATAAACTTATTTAAGTTTTATATCAATTCATTTCAGATTTTCAAAGCAACTTTTAGGCGTTCTTATTTTTCTGAATTTTGATATACTTTTTTATACGATTTTGTGTGCATTTTAACTTATTTCTTTGGTTTTATGCAGTTTTAGAAAATTATGGTATGTATCCCTAATTTTTCAACGTAAGTTATGTCTTTTTTGTGCTATTTTTTTATATACCATTTTTTTGTAACGTATCAAATGCATGAAAAGATACTTTATTTTATATACTAGTAACTACATTCAACTACTACCTTCTACTCTCTTAACTACATTCAATGTTTAATTAAAAAATAACAAAGAATATATTTAAAATAAACGTAAATGTTTAGAAATGTTATATAGATCTACACAAAGTCACGTGGGCGAATTTATTTAGTGAATCTTCTTTTTCTAATTGTTAATGAAGGTAAATCTATCAATAAATTTATCTCAGTAAATCTAATGGTATCTCAGTAAATTTATTTTAGTAAACTCTTTTTTAAATTTTCAAAATCACAATTTAAAAAATATTTACACGAGGGCGGTTTGAAGTGTAACTGGATGTCGATATTGGAGACAAAAGCTTCAGTTTTAAAATGTACTTTATTTTTCGATATAATTGTCTTGAATTTCAGTGCTCTTGCTCCAGAGTTTTTCCAGATTCACGATTCCCTCCCGGAAATGAGTTTCATTGTGGTCCTCAAAATAACCGTTTTCGGCCTCTATCACTTATTCATTCGACCCAAATCGCTTTACAGCGATTTGTGTCGAAGAAGTTTCGAGTTTTGAGAACAAATGGACGTCCTAGAGAAATAAATCAGGTGAATACAATGAATGCGGAAGGATTTCAAACTTCATTTCGGGTAATTTTTATTGATCGATAATACTGGAGCCGGTGCAAAGTCACGGAGAAACAATATTTTTTCTTGGCAATCCGGGACGTTTTACAGCGATCATTGCAGCCAACTTCTCCAAAAATAATGAAGAGTATTTGCCAGTAACTGTTTTTTCTCTTCTGAAGATAGTCGATCAAGAGGATTCCTTTCGTATTTCAGAAAACTGACGCCGTCACCTTTTCGGACGAATGAACAGTCTTTTCCTTCTTTTGAGCCGTTTCTCTGCGTTCAATCCGCTATTTTTATTGCGTTTTCGATTCTAGTATGTAATGGTCAATCTATGTTCCATCAATTGTCGCAAAACGCGGTATGAAATTCGCTAGATCCTTCTCATAGAGTTCTAAGAAGTTGGGTTATGTTTCTGTACGAACTCGTATTTGTTCTGCAGTAAAAAAGCGCAACACCCATCTTACGGAGTTTTTTACATGCAATTCATATTCCAAATTAAATATGCTTGTTCGTTTGAGACACATATGATCTCTATTATCTCGTTCACTTTCACTCGATGGTCGGACAAAATCATATTGTGGACTTTATCGATGATTTCTGATATTACAGCTGTTCTCAGGTCTCTTGAAAAACATTGAATAATCTTCGCCCAACATTGAAACATGGCAGTGGATCAGTCATGATTTGAGGGTCAATGTCGGCTAATGATCATCGGATTCATCATTTTATTAATAGAAATATAGACTAATTAGTATCAATGGAAGTATGGACTAATAAGTTGTTAAGACTCGAGTATCAGTATTCCGTATCAGAAGTAAAAATGACTTTAAAATCGCAGCGGGCCAGTGCATACGATAAAAATTTTATCTATCGTAGTTGGCCAGTGTATACGATAGAAATTTTATCTATCATAGCTGGCCAGTGTATATTGATGAGTTTCATTTCTCTCTTGCGCGGTCAACAAACAGTATCGGTTAAAATATTTGTTAGTTTACAGTACAATTCAAAATAGGGTCTGATTAGGTCATAATTAAATAAAATGGACTTATCATTAAATTAATAAGTGTGTGCAGTTTGACATCACAGAATGTCTGCATATGTTTGCTGCACCAACTCACACAAAGTATTTAGATATTTAAAACAAAATTTGTCTCTTTGTGTTGTAAAATTGGGTCTAAGAAATAATTATTATTTTCATTAACACAAAATGAACAAAAAAACAAAATTAATGTAATCGCAAAATTGTGGAGTAGTCTTGAATGAAAAATCAGTAATCATTCAATTTCAAACAAGGGTGAATTTTAAAAAAAATCCTTAATGGATTAATATTGAAGAAACGTACTGAAAAAGGTTAGTGGAAAGCATTCCCTCAAAACTCAACATGGCTTAGAAAAATAAGTGACTACATACTAAATATTGAATTAAAAAAAAGGAAATATTGGGTTGGAACCACGGTATTATATACAGGTCTGGCAGCGACGGTTTGAAAACGGTATCGCTTGTTGGTTAAACTTTTTAATAATAATCTCAGCCAACACGCGACGCCACCCGTAAAAGGATTTTTATCCTTTTACCAAACGTTTGACCACCTTTTCATATTATTTTCAAAGATTTATCTGGTCCAACTGGACACGCCAAACGAAATATTATGATGAGTAAAGAATGCACCGTATTTTATTTACTATTTGACAATCGTATTATGGAATATATTATAAAATGTACGAAATTGGAAGCGCGAGGAATTTTGGGAAGAGAATGGAGTTTACCTCGAGGTAAATTAGAGGCATTTATAGGTATTTTATATATATATATATATACACGCAGTGTATATGAGCAAAAAAAAAATGTCAACGCATCGTTTTTATGGTACAAAAAATGGGATACATAATTTTTTCCGAATACCATAAGCCGAAATTACTTCATGAAAATACTAAATTTTTGTGGTTTAATAAAAAAAAAACGAGCGAAGCCAACGTTTGGGAGAGGATAAATTCGCTTTGGTATCAATAGTATGAGACACATTCATTGAAAACAGTCAAAACTGTTAGTAGCCAGTCGGAAATATCACTGTTGACAAACAGCTGTTCCCAACCAAAGTTAGATGTAAGTTCACCCAATACATGCCAATAAATTTAGCATAAAATTTTGGTTGGCATCTGATGTAAAAGGGAAATATGTTATAAATGGGTTTTTAATTGGAAAAAGACAAAACGAGACCAACATCAGTTTCATTGGGTGAGTCCATCGTTTTGAAGCTCATTGAACCATTTACTGAACCATGACTTAAGCTACTGAACCATTTACCATACCATACTACCATTTATCATACTAGACCATTTATTGAAGCTACTGAACCTTTAATAGAGCAACCATTCATCTGTAAACACAGTGTTATTTAATAAGGAAACGTAATTTTATTACAACGTTATTTTCATGATTACTATTTTTATTATGAAGATTGAACTTTTATATACGAAGACTGATAGTTTGTTAAGTTAATAGTATTACAATGTTTAATTATTTTTCTGGTGAAAATAAAAAAAATTAAAAAAGAAAATGTTTTAATAATTATTTCCATAGTAATTTGCATTGAAACGCAAAGGTGTCAAAATACAGCTTTTGGTCGAAATACGTATACACAAAATCGTGGTAGAAATAGTATTAAATTCGTAACTACATACACATTGAAACTTTGTATTTTAATTATAAAACTTATTTCATAATTGACATACTACATCATAATTATGTAAATAATATAGTTTTAGCATATTTTAAGTCAAAAAATAATTTTGACCTACTTTTACGTGCAAATACTCCTGTGCACCGTGTAATTGAAGTATGGGTGTATTTAAATATATATATATATATATATATATATATATATATATATATATATATATATATATATATATATATTGATTTAATATTTTATCTATTTTCTATAACTTTTTTCGAACTTTCCAGAAGGATACTTATGTATAAAGCAAAAGGTGATAAGTTTATTGTTGAAGAACTCAAAACGAAGACAATATCATTTGTAAAACTGCTCAAGTTTAAACGAATCTAAAGCAGTTATTTCTTCAACGATACATAATAAAATAATAATCATAATAGAAAAATATATAAAGTTCTATTTTTTATAATAAGCTAAATATGTGTAAAAAATACTATGAAATTATATAAAAAATAGGCTGTGTGAATAAATTAAGAATTGATAATTTAGATAATAAATTAGACACTAAGATAAATACTGTTATTGTTGAAAAAACATTTATTAATTTTCAGCAATATACCGATCCGAGTTCGACAATCAACGCGTGTGTTCGGATGGTTGCCATGACATCATTAAAACATAGTAACGATTTGTTTATTAACAGATTTGTTTATTAACAGATATGTTTATAATAGTTGTTTTTCGTATTTCATTCTGAATACATCTCTGCTGCATTTTTATTATGTTTTAATGTGTTTAGAAACACTGTGCTGTACCACAAACTCTCACAGTTATCAAGCAGCAAAATATATTTAAAAATGTATCATTATATATTATAAATAAAACAATTATTAATAGACTAATAGGCAAATGGGGTTTAGTTCTTTAAGTCATCAGTTGATAACAATAATAATATATATTATATTCTGCTATGGCTGAAATTAGACCTCAAAGTTTAAATGCCTGCTGGAAAGCAGCTTGGCCTAGGTGTGTTGCAAATAGTGCAACCATTCAAACGGTTCTAGGACAACTACACCCTGGAAAAAAAACAGACATTAATCCCCGTGTACCACCGTCATTAACCTCTGTGTACCACAACCCGGACATTAACCCCACTTATATAAGTAAAAGCTCTTTAACCCATTGACGCCGGGCGTGTGTCTAGGAATCCATAAATGTTTTCAGAAGTTATGATTTCAGAGTATTATCTTTTTGATGATATATTTAAAGGTCACTAATCTCTTTCTGACGAGACTAAATTTATAACTCTTCCTTGCATTGAAAAAAATCACGGTCGTTCAAAAATAATAAAAATCTAAGTTTTTTCATTTGAAAATCTATAAAAATAGTGAACTTGAGAATTGGGTTGAATAACATTTTTTTCCAAAAGTTCATCATGCGTATAAACTTCGAAAACTCTACTAAAACTAAAACTCTACGTCTACGTACAAGATGTGACCGATGTGATATCAATTTGTGCAAATTTGTTTCCCGTTGAGACAAAAGTGTGCGGGCCAATGGTGTTTATTTTGATTCATAAATATAATTTCTCACTGATATATGCATCTTTATAATCGATACGTCAAAACCGCAATTATTTTTGCACCAACCCAATACATGATATAAATTAAGTAACTAATTTTTTAATAATAACATTTACCAAAATAGATGTTTTTTTCTTATAGATTTGGTTCTAGATATGGGGTTGAACAATTTTGATATAAAAAAATTGCACTCTCCCAAAAAAACTTATATTTCCCCCTTTAGTATGATGATCTGGCTACAGGCCAGATATCATAGAAAATAAGCGATTAGGATAGAATAAGAAAATGCAAGGGAAAATTTATCAAATTGAATTTGAAACTATAACAAAAAAAATTGAATCTAAATTGCATTTACAAAAACCTTACAATAGGAAACATTACTGCCAGATTTCAAAAAGGGATAAAATTTAAAATAAGTAAATATTACATATTATTAACTAAACAAGGTCACATTTCTTGGGTTAGTTTTCAATTATCTGTTAAATATATTTCCAGATATTTTTCTCTGCAAATTTATATATTTTTTAAGACATATATATATATATATATATATATATATACAAAGAGAGAGAGTGTGTTTAAAAAATATATTTACTGAAACACTCAAAACCTTAACAATTTCGGACACCTTTAATCACCGTTTCTGTAAGACAATATTGTGCACTTTATGGATGATTTCTTTTGATGCAGTTTTCGGACTTGTCTTCTAAGCTTGCACGGCCATATTTAAACTCAGCTATCCACTTATTTACGGTTGTATACAAAGGTGTACTATCACCCAGTAAATTTTTCATCTCATTAAAGACTTCTACTGGCGTTAAAGCTTTTTTGAAAAAAAAATAATCGCCGCACGATGTTCAATTTTATTCATTTCAACAACGGCACAAAAAGAGCTTTATTTAAATTGATATTTCTAACAAACTGCTTGACACATTAATTTTAGATTTTGAGATTATATCTAAGATAGATATCGCTTTGTAATGCGTCACAAATATTGAAAATATTACTACCACTTACATGTTAGGCCGCGAACTTTTCAAATTGCCTTCGTATAGCATCCAATTATACCAAATGGGGATTTACATCCTTTTTGCAATAAGCTCTTCAATTGTACTGTATACAAATTACAAATTGAATTCAGTATGAGTTTAGATCTATGTTTATAACTTTATATAAATTCTTTAACTACACAAATGAGTTGACACTTTACAAAACTAATTTTTTTTTAGTAAATTAATCAATCATTAATTTTCAGTACCTGTTCTCTGAAGATAAAAGCACGGTCTTTGAAAAGAGTATTAGATTACCCGAACAGTCAATAAATCACTTAGTGATATTTCGATAAAATAATTTTTTAGAAATTTTTAGTGTTAATTCATTTTTGACAGTTAATTCACTTATCCACAAGACCAAATTATCACCGTGTAAAAAATTCTATTCATAATTAATTTTGTTATAAGTGTTTGGTACTTTGATATTTTTTTTCTTTTTACTTTGTCAAGATGAAAAAATCACATTTGTCTCTGGTTACAAGTTTTATGTAAAAAAATGTATATATTGTTAGGTCATTTTAATCAATAGATGACATAAGAACTACAGATATTGATCCTGCAGAGGTTGCGGTCGAAAAAATTGCAGGTTAGGTCGCGTGTGTCCGATAGGTACATTCATTAATAGTATGTACTGAAAGGTGATAAAACTCAAAAAAAACACCGCAAATATAATACATAATGGTTTATTTATTTTTGATTACAATCTAGAAATTATTGGATAAAAAAATATAAAGGATGGAAATTTTTGTTACAAAATAACGCAAATATGGATAATGAAAGAAAATAAAACTAAACAAATGTATTGAACATTAATTAATCAGAATCTTCAATAGTTGGATTTACATTTGCCTCTAAACCCAGATAACATTTCATCTATTGTTACATTCTGTCCCATAGAGAAAAATAATTTACAATTTTTAACAAATTGTGAGAAAATATCTCTTACAGCCGATAATTTGTCAATTTTTAAGTGTTCTTAGCGGATAAGTTTGTCATCAAACCTGATACAATTGTGAATAAATCTATTTCTCCATAAAAAGACATTGCAAGTCTAAATAGTTCAGTTCCACTATCATCTGTTTGCCCATAAATCCTGCAAATTTAACCGACTATTACGATATAAACCAGCTAGGATATAAGAGGTCTAAAATGCTTACAATTCTGTTTTGACTATTTTTCACCATCTCTCTCTTGAATATTGGTTTGAAATAGAATCGATATATTTATTTGGATATAATAAGATTAGATCTAAAATATCATCTGCGATAAAGCAATTCTAAATTTCAAGTTTTGTATTAGCATTTTCTACGTTTGACTGAACTAATGGAAGTTGACACAGAACATTTTGCGGATGTCTTCCAAATTGTCTTCTTATTCGATTTTTCCTCCATATTGATTCTTTATTATTTTCAAGAAAATATTCTTCATTCGTGTCTTATTCATTTTCACTTTCTTCACTAGAAATGTCTTGTTTGGTATCCGAATCTTCTGAACAAACTTCCGCATAATCTCATCATCTTCTAAATCACTCGCATTTTCGCATTCGTTTATATCATTCTCATCATCGAACTCGAGTAACATTGAAGCTGAATCTCTTCAACATCTGATGAATTATCCAATCGATATATTTTTCCAATTATTTTTAACGGTAAATAAAAAAAAACAACCAAAACTGACATCGGAGTTCAGATACAATTTACTATCAAATATCACACACATTTATATAACATGGTATAACCAAACTGACGGCATAACAGTGAGGAATATCACTAATAATATACGCATGCGCAGATACTCATGACCTCCGAGCTATACACTGGATATTTCTAAGAATATTTAATAACAATTGGTTTGTATCTGTTAGTTGAAAAGTCCCATGAACTATCGACCGATCTCCATGCTCTCCCCCCTGAGCAAGGTGTTCGAAAGAACCTTTATCAAGAGGATACTCAATGTTAAGTCCGTTCGTGGGGTTATTATCGATGAGCAGTTCCGATTTTGAAATGGTGACGAGACGACTCAGCAACTTATACGTCTGACGGAACGCATGACATTCGGTTTCAATGAGAACCGCGCTACCGGCGTTGTGTTTCTAGACATTGAAAAAGCGTTTTACAAGGTCTGGCATGCCGGACTTCTGTACAAGCTCGTGTACATGGGCTTCCCGGATAGTACGATCGACTTGCTAGCATCGTACGTGGAGGGGCGGTCCTTCTACGTGGGTGTGGATGGAGAGCGATCAACCAGCAGACCGATAGCGGCTGTTGTTCGGCATGGGAGTGTGGTGGGCCCTGTGCTGTTCAGCCTGTACGTCGACGACGTGTCGCGTTACCAGCACATGGCACTCTTTGCGGACGACACCGCGGTAATTGTGCAAGCTAGGAAACCGAAAGTCATCCACCTAAAGCTGCAGGTCCACCTGTTTGAGCTCGAAACGTACTATCGTATGTGGAGAGTGAGGGTGAACATGCAGAAGACACTGGCAGTCATGTTTAGCTCGGTCAATTCGGTGAAGCGCGAACCCGATCCTCTCGAGTTCTGCGGCTCCGAAATTGAGTGGGCGCGCTCGGCTATGTACCTAGGTATCAAGCTTGATAAGCACCTAAACTTCAAAAGTCACGTCCGTACGTGCTTGCGAAGACTCAGGGGCAGCTCTGCAGGTTGTACCCGCTGATGAATAAGAAGTCGAAATTGTCGCTGAGAAGTAGCGCTTGCTCTACCTCAGCTGCATTCGGCCGATCATGACGAATGAGGGTGGGGCCTGGGCCTACAACCTAGCTTCCATTAAGCGATTACAAGTGTTTCAAAATCGGGTGTTTTACCTTATCACTAATGAGCACTTCCTGGTGAGAAACACTACTTTGCATCGGGATCTTCTGCTCCTTACAATCGAAGAGTTTGTCCGTGGACCGGCCCTCCGACTGCAAGGTCGAGCGGAAACCAGCGATAACGCTCTAGTCCGTGGGCTGGACAAAAATGACTTCATCGCCGAACACTGCCGTTTCCAGCGGCCTAGTCTGTTGAAAGCGTAGTGCGAGGCGACGAGTAGTCTGTGATCCAACGTACCTGCCACAAAAACGAGTCGGTAAGAGGTTTCCCTTTATAGGCCGACCTGGAGCTCCGGTGACTCTCCACTAGGAGGCGGCTTCCTCCGGGGCCTTGGAAAACTACTCCACTACTTTGCGGAAATAATCCCTACAGTGCAAACATTTAGGGATATGAGCTACGCGAGCCGTGAGCGTACTCACTCAAAGCTTGAGTAATTGCGAGGGTTCTTCAGGCCCAAACTGCAGGTGTGTGTGTGTCTGTTAGATCAGCCGCGACCTCCGCAGGGTTAAATTATTCCTTACTTTAAGATTCGAATATTAAATATTCCTATTATTATTACATTTATGTATTTACTTCTGTATGTCTGAATATTTTTGTCCATGTGAAAGATTGTGAATTAGACCTTTTTTATTTTTTGTTGTGATATTTTGTATATTTAAGTTACATTTATTCATATTACCTATTGAGAATACTAGGGAGCTCTGCCACTTAATCGTTGCGATCGTTAACCTCCGTTAATTTTTATTGGAGAAGTTTATGAAAATTCATATAACATAATGCAATGTTAAAATATGTGACAATTTTTTTATTCTAAAGCTTTGGCCAATTTCAACTTTTTGAATAAATGTCATATTAGTTTTACATTGAAATTTTATACCTTGTTTCGTTGTACACCATGAAACAGAACACTGCTCATGTACTGGATATCAACCAATCAGAAAACAGATCACCTGATCACAATTAGTCAATCAGAACACGAATAAACCGTTAGGCGATGACGTCGACAGTTTTGATTTTTATTGATCGAGAGACGAGCGCTGACTGAAATCGATATAAAAAAACATCATTTTATTGTAAATTATATATTTTATTTTTATTTATTTACACATAACAATTTTTACAAATAGATTTTCTACTAGCATTTTTAACTAATAAATACATACATCTTGAAATGCTAATTAAAATTATTATAGTGCGACATGCTGAATTTCAGCGATTTTTTGTGTTTTATAATAATATTTTTTTGTTAATATCGTGTTTGCACACATAGATATGTAATGTAGTCATTCTAAGCTATCGTACGTTTAGTTCATTTTATACACTTGTTTTCTTTTTTCAAAAAATAATTTAAATTAAATGCTGTAATAAAAATAAATAATTTATATTAAATACAAATAATTGGTTCATATATATATATATATATATATACATATACATATATATATATATATATATATATATATATATATATATATAGTACCATTAAAAATTACAATTTAGTACAAATGTTGACAACAGGCGAAATACTTTAATTTCGTTACATTTTATTATTGAACATTGCAATCGACCCAAAACTATAATATATATAAAAATGTTTTATAGGAATACAACACTGTATGTAAATATACATACAAATATATATTTATGTGTATACAGAGAACAGTTCTTCATAATATTGTTATATTTTTATTTTATTTTATTTATTTTTTTTAGTGTGTAGGAGACAAATATAGTAATTCTACAAGCAAGTTAATTAATAAATTATTACTACGTGGATATTCAATATATACATTTATTATAATCTAATTGATTTAGTTTTCATACTTTTATAGATTAGGATATTGATAAGAACAATTGTACATCAATCATATATAAATACACACACACATATTTAACTCTCTATTTCAGGTAAGGGTAAACTCAGCTGACCGTTTGTTTTTATTTGCAGATATCTCGTAGAATACTGTTATTATCTTGTTATCTTTTATTATTTAGTATCATCACTAACGAGTCTTAAAAAATAATGATAATAATTGCAAATATTGCATTAATACTCTCTCTTTTATTTCAAAAACAACTTCAATCCTACTACGCATGCGTCGTTCAATAAATGTCAGTTTACTGATCGTTAAACAGTTCTAGTGAGTAAGCAGAATGGTATTTTAAATTATATTGTTTTATTTTCTTGTAATACACATGTTCTATTGATAATAATCGCTTGTGTAAGGATTGGCTTCGATATTCAACTAATTAAAAATCTTTCTATTCTTTCACAAATAGTAATTTTCATGAAAAATATTAGCGGTCAACTGTGTTTGCTTCACCGACACAGAGAGTTTTAAAATGACACCGGGTTGGAAGAGTTAAAACAGTTATTGTTTGAAAAACGATTCTTTTAATATTTCTCTCTCTCTCTCTTCATATATATATATATATATATATATATATATATATATATATATGAGATTAAAAGGTTCACAAATCCAATATAAAAGCTCAAAATTTTCTCAACGATGTTTTCTTAAATGAAGCAATTAACTCAAAAGTATTGAAAAACAATTAATAAAATCGTACGAAATTTAATTAAATTAGAGAAAAAAGGTCTAAAAAATATCTATGGAGTATTATTTCCTTGATTTTGAGTTCTACTTTACTCTCTTAATTATAGAACGTTGATAAAAACTTTGTAAAAATTCAATACTTTTACTAAATGTTTGAAACTGTTATAAAATAAAAATATTTTTGAATTATTTTCAGCATTTTACTAAAACTCAAAAGTAGATTGTTATAATTCCTATTCTGGTAAAAGAGCTTAAAGTGTATTTTCAATACAGATTTACTGTTTTCAAATGACAGCTCATAGTTCCATTCCATTTATATGCATACGATCGAATTCCTTTCTTAACCAATTTGGACATATTTAACCCTTTGAAGCCGGGCGTGGTTCTAAGAATCCATAGTTGTTTTCGTAAGAAATTATGGTCTAATAATGCTATCTTTTAGATGTTATATTAAAAGGCCACTAATTTCTTTCTAATGAGACTAAATTCAAAACTCTTTTTTTGATTGGAAAAAAAATTACGGTCGTCCAAAAATCAGAAAAATAGTGTTTCTTTTTTCATTTCAAACCCTATAAAAATTGCAAACTTGAGACTTGGGTTGAATGAAAATTTTTTTCGAGAGTTCATCATCGGAAGAAACCGAATAAAAAAATGTCGAGACTCTACGTTCAGGTACAAGATGTGACCGAAGTGAAATTGTTTTGTGAACACTTGGTAGTTTCAAAATTTTCACACTCAACAGTAATGCTATTTTTATATAAATTTTCAATTGTAAACATTTTTTTCGATTCCAATTATATGTTTCCAATCAAGATATTTATATTTCCCTGAATATTATCAACGATTTTCCAAAGGGTTAATAAGATTCAGCTAACAAGTAGCAGATATTTTTATTTGCAGTTTATATAGTTTTACAGAATCGTTCATTATAGTTTTTGTTTTTTGTATAACCAAAGTGATTCGCCCCTACTCGCCAGATCCCGCGAAGAAAGACATTCCGCTCGCTCCCTTGTCGAGAAATGGATAAAGAGATAATCGTTTTTTTTTCTTCACAAACTATAATAGTGCTAAACGTGTTAATTGACAACTTCTTAATCTTTAAATGTGTTAATTGCTAAGTGCTAACAATATACAATATTCAATGTACAAACATCATCACAGAACCGAAGCGATCAACGAGGAAGCGATGACGGATCAATCAGAAAGCAGATGACGCAATCTCATCACCCAATCAGAACACAAATAAAAGTGACGACACAGGACCAATTTTTAAGTATAGAGAGACAGAGAGAGACATAATACTGCTTGTTTTTATCTACTAACCTGAAATCTATTATATACTAACTTGAAATAAATGATTGGGCAGAAGAACTAATTCATCTTCTTATTTCAATCTTGTTTATTTCCCTTCTGATTATGTAATAGTGAAAAATGGAACAAGATAGCTGTACTAGCCCTTTGAGCCTATTCTCTATTAATAAATGTATGTGTGTGTATATTGAAAGTACAACTAAGTGTAGCTTACAAGTAAATTTTATTTTTCGAACAGATATGACTTTTTTTCTATTTCATGTGATTGTTGCTGAATTAAATATACATTTAGATAATACTTATACACTGTTTATACATTGACAATTACAATTCGATTTAAGACTACGAAAATTGAAACTTTTAATACAGTATGTAGTGTCATATTTAATAAAGTATACATTTATCAGTTACACGTTTTTTTTTATTGTTGAATATGAAATTAGTTTATGTAATGTTTCAACTATGGAATATGACGACAGCCTGATTTACAAAAAAATCGTTTCAAGCACCGCGACTAAATTTATTTTCAGAAATGAATTTTAATGGTTTCAAGTGGTGAAATAAGATCGATATTTCGTGAAAATAAAAATGAGAACAGTACCACTCAATCGAACATGTTTGAGATATACTGTTCGTAACAAGTTTAAATAAATCGAGAGAAAAAAAATGTTTACAGAGCCGTGTAAACAGAAATCACGTGTCATATTCCAGGGTTAAAGAAACAACAAGTTCGTTGAACGAAGAACGTTTCGAATAAGAATCAGTGTTATACAAATAATATCTATGATTTGTGACAATAAACATCTTAAAGCAATATTTGTACTAAACATAGAATACTTAAAAAAATGTTCTCTTGTCATGAACACCGTACAAGTGTTATCTAAATAATTCGACGGCGTTCATGAAAAGAATGATTTGATACAACATTATATATATCTGCACTTATATTTTAAAAAAAAGAAACTAACATTTGTTTATTGTAAGAATTCTCTGTTCATCGAAAACTAATCAGTCAATACCATGGGCTTTTTAAATATCGACATATATATATATATATATATATATATATATATATATATGTGTGTGTATATATATATACATATATATATATATATATATATATATATATATATATATATATATATATATATGTATGATATGATCCATTTAATGTTGTACAATATTAAGATTTCTACTACTGATAAGAAAATTATTTCAACAAAACTAAGTTATACTTTTTATCAAGTATACATAAGACTCTTAGTATTCTCAACTTTATATCTTCCATATAAGGGTAAGAATCCTTATATCGACACCTTATATCAATCTTATAAGGCATGTCAAGTGACTTTATATGATCCATATACGGTAAATAAGTCACACTTTATATGATTAACAACAATATATGGATGACAGTGATCCTCACCCTCACTTTAAACAACTCCTATATGGTTTGTATAAGGTGCATTTATATGTTCCTTATGCGGTTGATATCTGGTCACATTATGCAGAAGATATAAGGTTGAGAATTACAAGGGACATTTATTGATATAATAAACTTTTCTGATCAAACTAAACACAAATACTTTATTTAGAGTTTTATTGAAAGAATTAAGTAGTTATTTGAAAAATATATTAATCTTTATGTCTACTTTATCAACAATTTATTGTTCTTTATGTATTGAACGACTCTGAATTTTAATATCAACTTTTAATCAATAGCAGACAATTAACTATGAGTAAAATGTATGCATATTTCTAAACCAAACCCATGCATATACAAATGCTTATACAAATGATTAGCATTTTAGGATTAACCTATCCTACCTTAATGTTCATCAGTCAATATCGAATCAATGTGACTAAATTCAATTGACAAAACCAAATCGATACATAAAAACATCATGTCTTTGAAAATGAATGTATTTTCATTTAAATATGCACTGGTCAGAAAAGGATCTGTATGGAAACTCATTAGTTTCCATATAGATCCCACTGGTGCTTTGAAGCTTAAGCTTCAAGGCACCGGTTTGCAAGTGGCCCCATAATAAACGAAAATTAAAAAAATGCGTTGTAGAAATAAATAAAAAATATCAAAAGCAAACATTGAAAAACGTGATTGTTAAATGACATTTGTACAATTTTTCATTTCGAATTCGATTGTATTTGTAGCGATTGTAGTAGTCACTTAAATAGTTTTATGTATTTTATTGAGAAAGAAAAAAATGTAAGAACATTCTTCAACAACAACCGATAAAATTAATTTTAAATCAGCGTTGTAAATTACAATATTCTTTGAAAGACTTGAGTATAACAAGGTGGTGCGCTCACTATAATGCTAATTATGCTTTAAAACACAGGCATAATCATATTTTGAGCACTTTAAAATATTTTTTTCAAAATCCTGAAGAAAAATTTGAGTGTAAGTACGAGGCAAACAGTTCTTTCTAGGAATTAGTGAATCTTGAATATGCAATTTTAACAATCTGGAGAGAATAAACAAACTTTTATTTCAGACAAATCAGTTACCAATCGATACGCTACTCAAAAAGTGTGATAAGCATTAAAACAATCTGCAATTATTTTTATAGGGTGCTTTTTTATTGTGTGTGTGTGCAGATTTATCGAAAATTATAACGGTAAGTGTATAGTTTCAAAGATATTTATGGATTAGCGTTTGGCACATATTTGGTACAATACTGAGGACTTGTTTTTTCACTCATAGATGATATTCGATTCTATGGTTTTTACAAAGTGTATATTCCTAATTGCAATGAAAGTGAAGTTAAGTGTAAGTTGGACAAGAAAACCATACGGATAAGTGGACGACCGAACAATTTAGTAGATAATCTTGTAAAAGATAAAAATGTCTGAGACCAGCAAGTGATGTGCAACAAGAGAAGTGCAATTAGATGGTCTGCATTCTTTACCCTTATGGGGAAATCGTCAGAGATGCAAATACTTCCTTTACTATCAAAGAATATTTATATCTTGTGAAAAAAACAATGTTTATCTCTGTTTAAATATGAACAGAAAATGTTTTATGAAGCCCATAACGTATAAGAACTTCATATTATTGTTTTACCGTTAAAAGTAGCATTATTTTGAGAAAATAATATTATAATGCTTGTCATGAAAAAAAAATCATTATATTTATTTGGTATGCATAGTGTTCCATATATGAGCCAAACTGATTTTGCTTGGAAGAAAGTGTTTGTTGAAACTTAATCTAGAACTTTTAAAGTGAAACTCCTTTAGCCGCTTTGGGAGGGAATTTTCAACGCCGAGACGAAAATTCGTTACTAAAGTTGTAATGAGGTGGAGTGGGAGAGGGAGTAGAGAGAAAGGCTAGCTCATGCGTAGACGGCAGAAGCGAGCGACGGTTTAGTTAATATTGTCACTCCGTTCATAGTTGTTGCACAATCTCAGTTATTTGGTGCGACGGTGACAGCAGTTGGTGAATTCTGCGTTGCTGAGTGTAAAATGAAAAACGGAAAAACGACAATTGTAACTGTGCCGATTTTACATTTCTCCGAATCAAAAAATGGACGATATAATCTACTTCATACACTTTTCATCGCTACCATACACTCATGGGGGATGCAGTGCTCCTTGCTAGAGGAGAGAATAAACTACCAATGATTCTCAGTTGAGATTTTAATGTGAATTTCATGTCAAGAAGATTCAACACCATTTATCAATTTTCTACGTGAAACATTTAATTTAAGTTTGGATACTGATCCCATAATCGCAACGACAAAATCGGTTACTACTATAGATTCAGTCTTTTCGCGATATCTTCAAAACATACATTTCATATTTCAGTTATCATAACCCCATAGTATCAATTGTACCAATTATATTATAGTATCAATTGTACCCGCTAAAAGAAATCATGGTAGTTGATGAAAATCTGACAAAAAAAATGTAAATTTCCTAATCCAATTCTTATTGTTTTATATTTACTGTCTTCCTCTTATACTAAATTCCACCTTTTGTCTTCTCTTCTATACTGATTCTTAAAATATCAATATGATGACATACTATTAAGATTCTTTACATGTCAACTGATGGCAAATAAGTTTCATTTCTGGCTCGCGTAATGTATTATACGCATCTATTTTTTAATATTTTTCCATAACCCTCTAGAGCACAGGTGCCATATTTAGAACATTCATTTTTGAAGTGTTGTAAAAAAGAGTGTATCGATCAGGTAAATGCAGTTTCGAGTAGTTTCAGTAGTACCCTTTATTGAACCCAAATGGCCATACCTGAGGCCGAAAAACCGTTATAAACTTTCTCCTAAGGGCCAAAAATCTTTTTTGTCAGTAGCGACCCTGGTGGTAATATAGTGTTAGTAAACATCGCCTCAGATTTGTTGTTAAAAATGTAATTAAATATTAATTTTTCTTATGTTTTAACGCATGGATGTTGTAAATTACAGTCGCCTGAATGACGTACATGTGCGATATGTTTATTTTTAGCAAAAGTGAGAAAGAGTCAGGAGGTCAAAGTTGAATGTACCATATATGTCACGTTGGGCATTTCGGAGTGTAACTCGAGAAAATGCAAAACTTACTTTTAACATATTTTTGTTTTCTCTTCCATTTTTCAATTGTTTTTGACATAAAATGAATACTCGAAGCAAATCGAGTGGTACAAGGACGGTATGTCCGCCAAATCCCCACGTCTCGGACTATTCCTATACTTAGGACGATGAAGAAAGTTGTTATTTTTCATCGTCAGTTGACCTACGAGACGACGATGAACCGGACTGGGCCTTAGTCGAAAAGTCCGACGAAACAAACTATTTTCCCAAAGACTTTCCCGATTTTGAGCTCTCGGACGATGCAGAGCTCGAAGGTCGTATGTATATTGCCGAAAGTGTAAAGTCGAACTTTACTTAAATGTGAAAGCTGTTACTGTGAATTTCATAAAAAGTAATTACTGCAATGTGTTGTGAGTTGTCTGTAAAAACGTTAAAAATAAACAAAAATAAGTTTTTCAATTTGAAAAACATATTAATTCTTATATCCCTACAGCCCAACGTTCCATATAAGACACATTAAAAAAAAAGCACTTCCAGTCAACTTTTTTTAAATTCGGATTTTTGATTTACGAATTATAGCTCATTTTTAATAATAATACAGATGGACATAATTTTTGCTCAATGGGATATGTGTCTGAGCTCGAGAGGGTTAAAACGAAAGTTAATTTTTTCACAAAAAATATTCTATTAAAAGGAAAAAATCATACAGAAAGAGGTTAATAAATCGATTGTCTTTAAAAAAAAACACATATAATAACATATAGATCTTCAATTCGAAAGTCACAAACTGCATAATGATCGAGACGATTTTCAACTTGTTCTCATGTAATATAGAAATATCGACCGATCTACTGATATTTTTTTCAGTACCACATTAGAGAGACTATTAAAAAATATTGCTGATTCACTCAGATATCAAGAAAGCATCGTGTTTTAAAAAAACTGTTTGGATGATTCTACGAATATCTCAAATAAATTCTAATTTATATATCATATGTTTTCAGACGTTTGAATTTTTTTTTGTACAATTCAGTATTTATAAAATTTGTTTTAATCTTTTGATTAAAATAAAGTTAAGTGCTTAAAACGTTATTCACATTTATAAAATTCTAATAACGCATGAATATTATTTACAGAACATTTCTGTCATTGAATTAAAACATAATTGAGAATTTTATCCATACACACATACAATATATATATATATATATATATATATATATATATATATATATATATATATATATATATATATATATATCTTACAACGGAGTCATTAAATACTTCTTGGTTTATAACATTGTGTTTTCTTTTCAGAAACATCACATATAAAATTGAACGAATATTGATGATGATTAAATTCAAACCTTATTGTTTTTACCAATGATATGACTGAACATTTCATATTTTATATTTTTCTTTTATCTTTTTTCTATCATACAACTCATAAATATTTAGATCATATATCAACACACATACATATATATATATATATATATATATATATATATATATATATATATATATATATATATATATATCATGAATGCTTGTCGATTTACCAAGCCCAAATCTTGCTAGTGTCATTCGAGAATTACAGATATGTTATGCACGCAGGATCCGTCCATCAGTGCAGCTGTTACGCCTATTGACATCACAATACACCTTCAGATATTTCACATCTGCACGAGAACGTATCGTATTTCCATATATGATACAAAAGATACGATGATGACATATACAACAAAATGTACACGAGACACTCGTGTAAACTTGGACGAAAATACAAAAATATTATTGTAATGAAACAGAATATGGGAATATAGTATCTGTGAAATATATCACATTATATATATATATATATATATATATATATATATATATATATATGAAGGGGGCTACAAGAAGGGGACGTAACTCCGGTGCAGGGCAGCGAAAAATTGTTGTTGTTTCAGTCAGTATCTTCTGGGCGAAACGCATTGCGCACAGAGAAACACCTGACCGAGGTATTCTAACTTAAATATCCAATTGTATTATTTGAAAAAGAATTGTGCGCATCGCCCATCGCGCAGAAGCACTCTCATTCTACAACTAGCGCCGCCATGCGATTTCCAAATTTCATAAATTGATTACAAGAGGCAACCGGCCGAGTTAGATCTCCTTGATGTATATATATATATATATATATATATATATATATATATATATATATATACTGTATTTTATAATCTAGTTATGACTTAGTTGTCTTTCTTACGATTTTTTATCATCGACAAATCAAAACACTTTTATTCAACGTATCTTAGTATTTTTTTAAACAAATATATTCGATTGAAATCACATGTTTTAAATGTAGTATATATACTTTTTTATAAATAACATCTATTTAAACTAAAGCGAGATGCTAAAATGAAAGCTTCTGCGATAGATGTAACAACATTGATGACAGGCCCGCAGCCAGACTGTCATATTAGAAATGCACATTTTGAGAAGAGAATCTTTTTTATGTCAAGATTTTTGGGGTGACGTTAGAAACGCGCTCACAGAAACGATTTTTTGCGCGTAGAAACGTTTTTAATCATCATGGTAAACCCATTAGGAAGATTTCACCAATGATTCTCCATGATTTTTAAATCTTCCAAAATCTCAGATGTTTTTAGAGAGGGCGAAGGGATTAAGCAACCTGAAGGGACAATGCTACCCCTGGCCCATCTATGACTACAGGCCTGATTGATGATGGTCAAAAGTGCAACTGCGCTCTATTGACTGATTTCAGCGTGTTTGATTGCGCTTACACGACTGTTTTCATGCTCAGAAACTTTCAGTGAGTGCTATCATACTCCTTTTTTGTTTTAATAGTGAAAAGTAGTGAGAGAACGATTTGCAGGAAGTGAAAGTGTGTAATTTATAATAATAACGTCAAAATTATCTGATAAAGAAACTAAATTCGTGTGTAATATGAAAATAATCTTTATGTTTCATGTTTTCAGGAGCATGAGTACAAATAAGTGTAATTATTTATCTCTTATTAACTCTGTATCAAAGAATGAAATATTGATTATCTAAGTAAGGAGTTTACTCAATCTTACAGAGCGCATTATAACTGATAACTGAATTGGCAATGTAACAGAGTTTTACAAACTATTTCAGTGTGAAATATTTATTCTTTCATTACTATAAATTTAATATTAAAAACATGAATATCATTCAAAAATATTTCAATATATCTGATATAACGATAGGAGAGTTAAAATAAGGTTTTTTTACCGATTATGTTGAATGAATGATCAATACACGACCCATAGATTGTTTTAAGTGAAATAAATTTTATAAAATTAACCCTTAACTAGTAAATTTGCGTCAATATCCATCCAGTTTTATATTTTTTTTAGCCATAAAAACTCAGACGTTGGCAGCACTGAGCGGTGTAATGCAGTAGCTTCCTGATGGTTGATAATTTAGTTGCTGGTAAACGTCTGTGCGTGTACCTTATCATTAGAGATAGATAAAAGAAATTTTGGGGTCATAAGTGACCTTATTATTCTAGTGACGTTACTGTTTTAGAAAAATCATGGCGCGGAAATATTTGACAGGTAAAGAAATTTTGACGCAAGATAGTATTTTTTAAAAGATAAAGTTTTATGCAACTAGTGCGGATATTTTGTTGTCAAATCTCTTATATGTGATATACCCAAATATTGTAATATTTATCGGAAAAAATTCTATGTATTTATGACACAATAATGTGCGGTGTCATGACTAAACCGTCACGTTCAGACTCCAAGTATGTAAAAATCTTTAAGATGGAAGTTTCAAAAATATTTTTCTGTACCTCAACCTCTGAGGATGATGGATTATTCATCAAAATGTGCATAAGCAAGAATTAAAAATTGATCAATAATCAATTATTGAATATTTTAATAATATTTTTTTTTTGGTTTGCGAAACGAATGAAAAAATAATTCATGGAAATATAAGAAATTCTCTAAGAATCATATTTCGAGTCTCACAAATGACATTCTTTTATCTCCAGACCACAAAAAGCTTCTCTGGTCAAAAATGTTCAATAAACAATTATTGATCATTTCGATTTTTATCCTTTTTATCGTATTGTATGTTCAATGTGTATAACAGGATGAAAATATATGTTTTAGTAATATCAGTTCACTTTGTAGGCGGGCACCACTGTTTTTGCACGTGTGGCTGGAAAATCCAGTCATTGCGCCAGTAAATTCGTAAAATTTATTTTACGAATGTAAAATAAATTTTACGAATGTTATTGATTTCAGGGAACTTAATTTTGTAAATAAAAGATTGATTAATTACATGTAGATTTGTAATTTTTGTAAAAATAAAAAAAATCTATTTTACAGATAATTAATATTTAATTGAGGCAATTATTTAACTTTAATCACTATCGGAATCACGCAAATCCGTTTTCAAAATGGATAAAATACAATAAAACAAGACAATTCACTGTAAAATTTAGAAACTGTTCGGTGAACATATCTGTCTATAGGTGAGTAGAAATGATAAGGAGTTACTTTAATGAGTTTATAATGGATGGAAAAATATTTCTAGCGAATTAATTTTATATCTCGCTTTAGTAAAACTGACTGGATATATAACCAGTCTGCTTAATATTTTACCTAAATAGGTAAGGTTGTAACCTAGTGTGCAGGATGTATATGTTTTATAAACATTCCTGGTACATGTGTACAATAGCATATATTGGAAAATAATTCAAATAGTGAGTCATAACTAAACTAAAAATCAATGCGTACATATAAATGTTGAGGTTAATTGTACACTGAAGATCCAAGCAAAAAACAATTCGAGTAACATATTATTGTACTTTTATCTTAAAAGGAATTCGTTACAAATAAATAAATTACGTTATTAATTATAAATATAAATCCAGGTACCAATTGCAATTTCAGTTAAATGCGATTCAACTCAATATAAACGTCTTTCGCTTGCACGGAAAGTCTTACAGAGTTGTATCATCATACGTGAGTGGAGAATGGTTTTTAGCTTGGATCACAACTGAAATGATAGAATCATTTTTTTGTATCTGTTCATTGTTCACATCATCGATAGATAGATCGAATTTTATCTCGTTCTCTAGCTCTTTCCATCTCTGAAATATTGTCGTATGATCCACATCAGTTTAACTGTTACTTGATGTTCCTCGAGTCGCTCGTCTCTGTAATGTTGACGTTGTTGCCGTTCGTGTTGCTCTCCTCGATGTACACGTTGCTGCGTATCTTCGGACCTGATTTGGTGTCCTTTCGAACTGTAACAAGTGAAAAAATTGTTAGATAAACAATAAGATTGTGGCATGCTTAACGTTTTTATTTTCATAGTTAGCTGAACGACTCGTTAAACCCCTTTACGTAGAACGACGAGTCTGAATCATGGTGCCGATTTCGGGCCAAACATGGACATCACGCGTCTGTGGTCCCGATTTCCGAACAAAGATAAACAGCACGAGTCGGACTCGTGGTATCCATTAAGGGTCAATCATAAGCACCACTTGAATTCGTGTAGAGATTACGGGCAGTGAGTATCTTTTTATTGATTTAGCATCTGAAGCTATCGTTTTTACATACAATTAAATTTTTAACAATATGTTATTCATTTTTAAGAAAATTAAAAAATTATACAAATGCAAATAGTTATATCGTTAGGTTAATTAGCCGCTGCTTACCAGATGTAGAAAGAAAAGGTTTTTACATCAAACATTTTTTAAACAATCAAAGGACATAGTATAACAATAAAACAATCTTGTACTTCCAACTGTAAAAATTACTTTAAAAATAAATTTAAGCAACGGTAACTATTCATCAAAAATCCAAATGTCGCAGAGAAAAATAAGGGTAGTAAGACCAATCGTTTGTCGCAAAAACATTCAGTGATTTCACAAATTTATAACACAATTATAAATTTCGTTAACTATTGCCTACACTGTTTTACTATTGAACGTTCTGCAAAGCACATGCCATGTTTTAAGTACAAATATTTCATTTAATCTCGAAATAAGCATACATATTCAACAAGGCCTAATAGCCTTTCAGATTCATATGAAGTCTTTCTCAAATACCTGTACTGTTAAAGCTACGATCATTAACCAATAAAATAACATGTAACAATTTGTAACTAAGAACAACGCGAAACTTGTCACCCACATACATGTTACTTACAATTCTATTTAACGGTAAGTAAAACAGTGTAAATATAAAGTTGTGAGACCGCCTAGACGAGCACAAAAAGAGTACAATAACAGCACACATAGAGTAAATTCAAGAGCACGCATACAAGAGTAAGTTTGGGAGTACAACACAACACACGAGTACACATAACATCGCGAGTACACAATCAGGAGTGCAATAAGAGTAAGTTGAAGAGTACACAAGAGTGAGTTTTTAGAAGAATACAGTACAAATCACACAGTGTAATTCATACACAGAACAGTGCTTCAAAACGCAGTGTAATTCATACACAGAACTTATACCAGAAATCAATGTAATTCATACAAACCACAGTTTAGACTTTGTACTGATACAGATGATTCAGTTTAAAGTATTTCTATTCGCGGTATCAGAGACCAATATTCTTTTTAAAATAAAATACAGTTATCATTAAATTAATAAGTGTGTGCAGTTTGATTTTACAGAAAGTTTGCATAAATTTACTGCACCAACTCATTTAGACATAATAAGTATACAAATTAGAAACATATATGAAAAACATATTTGAAACTGTTTAATCTTCATCCGTCCCTCAGGTCTATTTCGATCCAAAGGAAAATTTCCTCTCAGACATCCTCAAAAATATAAACATTACAAATGTGTAACTTATTGACTTTGTCTGACATGTTCTCATAAAATATTACACAATAATTCAATAAATTATGATTAACCTTTACACCGCTATAAAATAAGTAACACTAAAGATCCTTCGATCTTAAATGATCAGCATTAATTTCTAATACTAAATTTGTTGTTATTTATATTATTTTGAATGTAAAATATATAATGAAGTGTGTTATCCTTCAAAGTACCTTACATAAAAGTAATGAGTTTACAAGTGACGCCGGGAAAAAGTCACAAATCATTTTGGATTATAGTAAGAGTGAAGGTGGCGTTGATATAATTGATAAAAAGATAGCTTGTTTCACTTGTAAAAAGGAAAACAAACAGATGGTCAGTTGTTGTGTTATTCAACATGTTAGATGTGTCAGTGAATAATGCATCTGTGGTCTTCACTAGTGTTTTCCTAGATTGGAACATCAATAAACATCAGAGACGACGGCTTTATCGAAACACTGTGTGAATCTTTGATAAAAGAGCATAAGCCTAGAAGAGTTCATCCCCCACGGTCTGTAAACTATCAAAATATAATAGCTAGCCTTACAGCCTCTAACACATAACACTCTTCACCGACGACATCTCTAAGTGAGTGAACTAATAAAAAAGGGGCCGTTGTAGTTTCTTCGAAATGCTGGACAACCACACATCAAAGTGTAAACTTTGTAACAAATTTATGTGCAAAACTCATACCAAAGCTGTATGTTCCCAGTGTACGAACTAAAGTATTTATGTATTCAATTTATGTTTTTTTGTATTGATTTTTTTTATATTATTTTGTTTTAATTTGAATTTAACCAGAAATTTTAAAAGAAACAAAATATTTCTTTTTTGTATAGATCCGTGTGTCTATTTTGACCATGAGAATTTAAGTGTTACTTATTTTCAGTGATGTACAAAGGACTTAATTTAAAATTAAATTTATTTAAGTAAATTTGAACACAGAGTAATATTATTATATATTAATATAATATTATTTAAATATTTATATTCTCGAATTTACTTCAGTTCTGTATTAATTTTATGTTCAAAAACAGACGAGACATCTTTAAAAAACTCTTGTTTTATTTTTTGTCTAAGCAACAGTAAATCATCTCGACGCTTCGGCCGATGCACGTTTAATTATATCGTCTTACATATTCCCGCTAGTTAATCTCTACAGACAATCTCATTAGATTACACATCCGACGACTATTTTCAAATTGACGAGTAAAAAAAATGCAGACTAAATAAGAACAAAAAGAATTAGAGGTGATGTTGACTGAATGTCAAAAACAGATTAAATTCAGAAAACATGTTTGAATTAAAGTTTTTTTTTAAAAAAAACTACTGTGAAATTATAAGTAATCTTTCTGAAGTATACAAGAATATAAATAAGCATGATGCTTTTTATTACGTTGGTAGGAAAATAATTGCGGTTTTTGTATCCTGAATTCGAATCTTAATTTTTGTCAATGAACGTGTCATTTTATCATGTTTATATCAATTTAAAATGCATTTTTTGGTCTGTATTTTGGTAACATTTATTTTGGTTTTATTATTAATGTTGCTTAAAATTAGTTTATTGAATTAAATATTAAAAAGAAGCAAATAAGAGCAATATTATTGTATGAGCTCAAACCATGCGGCAAAGCAGAAAAAACTGCACGTTAACTAAACAATGCTTTAGGTGTGGGTACTTTAGGGAATGTACGGTGCAATGGTGGTTGCAAAAATTCCGTGCTGAGGACGAGAGCCTTGAAGTTGAAAAAAGTCTCGGGCGTTCATCTTCAGTTTATATTGAACAACTGAAGATGTGCGTTCAATGTGAATCACGCATAACAATTTAAGAGCTTGCACAAAAGTTAGGCGTTAGTCATCAAACAGTTCGGGACCACTTAAAAGATGTAGGAAAATCAAAAAAGTGAGAAATATATATGAATTTAAAAGTCATAAACCGTAATTATTTTTCTATCAATTTAATATTAAGACAAATTATCGATTTTGTTGAACTTATTATGTGTAAAAATAATTCGGTGCCTTTCAATTGTGACTCATAAATAATTTTTTTTGTTTTTTTTTTTCGGTTACACTACATGAATTAAGAAAAAAAGAGCATAGCTTAATTTATGATCGATGATACAATGTTTTTTTTTTGAATAAAAACAAATTCCAAACGACATTTTTAATATAATTACACGAATATATAAACAAAGATTCAATTTATCCATACAATTAATATTTGATCGATCCTCCTTTATTTTTTTTATTATGAATTCGATGTATAACGGCATGCAATTTATTAATTCTTGGATGAAATCTTTCGTCCATCCTTCACTCCAGGCTTTTTCTAACTCTAATCTCAATTTATTTATTGTACTTATGTTCTTTTTATATAATCTATGTTTTATTACACCGCAGAATTTGTTTATTTGGCTGAGATCATGACTATTTACTCGCTATGGCAGTATCGGAACTACAAGTTCATGTAAGTGATTATTTATGGTGAATTAATAGGAACATTTATTTGTTTATACAAACTTTTATTAACAGTGAATAAAATTACAAATAAAAACTGAAAGTGACCTTATGTAACTTATGACATGGTTCAGAATCATATTGAAAGATTATGAGTTGCAGTGTGAAAGGTCATTATCAATCGAAAGTAGAAAAAATTGGTAGGTAGTGTCAGAGTCACTACCGCTGAGGTTTTTGGCGGAAAACGTCTTACCTAAGCGGTGTTGTCGGCGCGTTTGTAGGGTTGGTAATAAAGAAATAAGCAGAACAAACTTTCGTGTCTTTTATTTGTTTGTCACAATGCTGATTAATTTGTAAAATTTTGTTAAGGACAGGACAATGGTACGAGTAGTACAATATGTAAGACTTACATGCTACACTTATACCTCTAGAGAACATTAAGTCTATAGTGATATTCTTTATAGATATGAAGTCAGTTGGATCCGTGGCCAAGACTATTCTAAACTTGTCGTTCAGAAAGTCTTTCAGACGATCGTTCGAGGCATCAATGTTAAGGTCCCCGGTGAGTAGAAGCGGTATTTTTGGGATCGCATTGCCAGTCGCTTACTATTGTTCTGACATGCTCTGTGTAGTAAAGAATTAGTTGAAAAAGTATCATCTTGATATAGTTGAGTGGCAAGTGTGTTGGCTTCAGGGGATACGCGAAACCGTTAATTTTACCCAACGTTGGCACCTTTCTTTGCTGTACTAATATAAAGCAGTTTCAGCTCAGAAACTAGAGTGAGGGTACGCACAGGAGTAGGGTGATGTGTTGTGTAGTACGGTGAGTACGAGTGCGTGTATGGTTTTATATATTTAAGCCACATATGGGGCAACCCCCGTCTCGCGGGCCGGATCCGGCCCTTTACCTCTTTTGATCCCTCTTTGAAATGACATTTTTATTGGAAGAAAATCCTGTTATGAAAAAAAAACCCCATTATTTTTATACCATTCTAATATATATATATATATATACATTAGGGGTTCCTCATCCTCCTCAATGCACTAGTCAATCTCTCCGGAGGTATTTCCTCCGTTCACAACCCTCTCCCCTCTAACAAATAATAGAAACTAACAAATAATATACATAAAATGTAAATCATAATTTTTATTATCAATGACTCGATTTATAATGACCAGTCATTATATATCCGTGCCTGTCCACACAAACCACGTGCCTGTTATCAACCAATCAGAGAACGAATAAAAGTCATGGGAACGATATCACCGTTTCATTTTTATAATATAGATACACACATCTCTCTCTCTCTCTCTCTATATATATATATATATATATGTACAGTTTAAAAAAATGGCCAAATGACAAAGTACAGCGCCTACACATAAATACATACATAAATGAAACTAAGTGTTAACGACGTGTCAACTGTGCACTCAAAGAGCAACATACAAAGCTGCTGTCAGATTACGTTGAGCACCTTTTTCGTGTCACCGTTTACGTTTAAATAAACAATACAAATATATCTTGCAGTGAGACTGTCACGTGCTGAAGTTTGGATTCGGTACACACCTGATTGAGTTTTGGATAATTGACAAACACAGCCTTTATAAATCCATTCTTGTTTGTACAAGTATTGGAGTGAAAATATTTATTCTCTTACTTAACTTCTCCAATTAAGATATTCAGTAATTCATTTATTTTTATAAGAAATTTCAGTAATTAATTTCCTTCTCTTTATATATATATATATATATATATATATATATATATATATATATATATATATATATATATATATATATATATATATATATATATATTCAAACTCGATTATTATAAGCATGGATACAAGTTCATGGCTGCATGAGTAAAAGTACATTATAATTTGGATCTGCGCATATCTCTAAACGACTACTTGTATTTATAACGAGTTCGTGTCATGGATATAACGAACACATTTGGTATTATTAACACGTTCAACCCAGAGTGGATTACCGGTGGTTCACAAGTTGTGCTTTTATCGGGTGGCATGAGCCACTGGTGGTCCCCACATAATTTTCACCATCAGGCGGCGTGAGCCACCGATGGTTCACATATATTCAAACACCCAAACAAGTTGCGCCAGAAGAATGAACAGCTTTTAATCACGCGCTGACCCATCATTCAGAATATGAAAAAGCGCTTCGGGAACGTGTTAAAGAACTTCATACAGCTCCTAATTGGCGACGAATCCGATTTTTAAGAATAGATCAATGACATCTGCCCTGTTCATCCCCAAATGCTTAATATATTAAATATAAAGTTAGCGTTCTTATCAACGAAATTTCAAATCGACAGTCAATGGGTGTTTGTGTAATGAAAAGTCTCGAATGTTTTTACAAAATATTAAGTAGTAAAAATTAATTAGGTGTCTTTAAACTGAATCAGTCGTAACTCTATTTTAAATTAAAATATTTTCTCATCATTCTAAGATTGTCAAGTGTCACCCTTAGCATTTGAAATCGCTATATATCTTAACCAAGTAATTGGCATAACTCACAAAACAATAGTGAACACGATGGCGTCCGAAAAGCAGCATATAAGGTATTACATGCTTTTCGCATTTCAGTTGAAAAAAATGCTTCCCAAGCCAAAGGAAAGATTTGTTCAGCTTTGGGGAAGGTGTTGTGACGCATACAACATGCAAAAAAACTAGAATAGTTGAAGATGTCCGAAAATTTATTAGTTCATCGCATCAAAGCCGCCATCTTTCTTTCAACAAGCGAGTCTTCAGTTACCCGATAAATGCGTAGTAAAGTTATACAAAATAAGGGATGATCTGTTGAAGATTGAAATGTATTCCATTTTTTCATAAACATTCATTTTCTATAAAAAATAATTTCTGAGGAAAACTGTACTAGGTGCAACCTGAACGAAGAAGAAACAATGTATTTCCGTTCCAAAAAGGTGCAGTCATAGTGCACACAGCGAAATCACTTATGGATATTTTACAGGACTTTCAAGGCGAACGAATAATTTCAACAAACAGCGATTTTAATTGGGCTGTGCGTTTGCCTGATTTGAGCCCTTGCAATTTTCATCCTTAAGGCCAATTGAAAGAACGTATGTACGTTAATAAATCAAAAAACTTTCTGCAGATAAAGACAACATAAGAGAAGAAATTCCAGTGTTATGTCCAGAAATAATATATATATATACACACTTTGCGTAGGTGCACGCAAAGGTATTCGAACTTTTATGAACGGCCGTATCGTAGAACGCGGCTAAACAAGATTTTTTTTCAAACGTCAAGTACATATGTATATCAACAGAGGAAACCGTTTGCGTCAGCGAAATGTCAGTTAAGAATATTTATTTCGTATGACCCGTGTGCTGCATCTCTTCGAAACTAATAGTGTATCAAAAACGTCAACAAACAGGAAACGTACGACAACCGGGTGCGGTGGTGTTACGGATACCGATATTAAAAATAACACCGCTTACACACGAGCACGCACGGGGCATAAGCGAGCGCACGATCGCACGCACGTACGCGCATTCACTCTCTCCAGCATATTTCAAGATCTTCTGCTCCGAAAATGTCCCCTCCCTCTAGCTGCGACTGGACCGCAAACGCCACGGTATTATGTCGCGTGCCGCACATGTCATTTCATTTCCTATCGTTTGCCTTTTTCCTTTCCACCTACTACATACACACATATCCACTTATCTCTGACTACGTACATGTATTAATATATTGCTCACACGAAGACTCAGATGCATGGATCTTACACACACATCACGCCCACATTGCACACGCATGTACGAACACATACTTTATATGCATATAGCGAGAACATTCTAACACTCGATGCTATATCAATATCGACATCAATAAATACATACAAACATATATATATATATATATATATATATATATATATATATATATATATATATGTATATATATATATATATATATATATATATATATATATATATATATATATATATATATATATATATATATATATATATATATATATATATATATATATATATATATATATATATATGTATATATATATATATATATATATACATATATATATATATATATATATATATATATATATATATATATATATATATATATATATATATATATATATATATATATATATATATATATATATATATATATATATATATATATATATATATATACATATATAGACATACATATATATATACATATATATGTACATATATATATATACATATATATATATATATATATATATGTACATATATATGTACATATATATATATATATATATATATATATATATATACATATATATATATATATATATATATATATATATATATATATATATATATATATATATGTACATATATATATATATATATACATATATATATATATATATATATATATACATATATATATATATATGTATATATATATATGTATATATATATATATATATATATATATATATGTGAGTGTGTGTATTTATATATACATATATATATATATATATATATATATATATATATATATATATATATATATATACACGAGGGAAATTTGAAAAATTCATAATAAAAAACTGCATTTATCTGTTTGGAACGATTTTTATTTTTCATCGTTATCTTCCTGAATGATTCACTTAATGTATTTAACTGAAGGTTTTCAATAAAAGATCGAAAAAATGTTTCATAATTTATCAGTGATTCCCGGAAAATTATAAAATATTGATGCGGATAAGAAAATTGAAATAGTTGAGAAGGCTCAAAAAATGATCATACAATTTAAGATTACACAGTATACTCGTAAAATTTAACATACTAATATATTTGTACCCTATACAGTGTTTTCCAATATGGGTGTTTTCTTAAAAGGAACGGATAAAATATTCTAATTGTGTAAATGTATTCCAAAATCACTAAATAAAAATGCCGAGTAACAAACTGGTACTAATACTCTTTATTCATCATTAACAATTGATGCTTGTTTGTGTAACTAAGCAACGTCTCGTTGCCATGACGTTGCACCTGGAACTACACATACAAATGTAAAATTTGACATTCTCCCACCATTGAGATGAATAAAATCAGTTCATCTCAATTCTTATTAATATTGCAAAATGCAAAACAAATCATACATTAAAATATAAGTATACGTGATAAATTACACTGAAATATCTTTTTTTTTAAAGAAACAAAATCATAGAAAGTACATAATTTCAATTGGATGATAAAATTAACAAAAGAAAAAACTTATCATTGAAATACATAAAAGATAAATAAAACGAAGCAGACGTTTAACTGTATGTAAGTCGATCAGGCTTATTTACTTTTCGTCCGCTTCTTGTAACAACGTTCTGTTTTTGATCGACGAGTAGTACGTCATTCTCTTTGCTGTCGCTTCTTTCACATTTATTATTGTACTTTTCAGCTTTATCAACAACAGGCACATTTACTGATAAAGTATCTGACCTCTTATTCCAAACAATCCCTAACACTGTAGTTTGGTTTACGCGAGAATAATCATTATTGAACTTCCACCCTTGAAGGTCAAAACTAGCGAAATCGATCACTGATTTTACATCAAAAATAAATTGATTAAATTGCTCCAATGAATTGACACTAGTCACGCAATAATGAACATAAAATGCTTTCGATAACTTTACAATACTTTCCTTCAAAAAATCAATATTTTTGCAAACATTCTGGTTTTCAATAACTTTTCTTAAATGTAAGTTAAACACTGCCCCTAAAATAAATGGGCTGCTGGATACGCCAAAAAGAACTCTGCAATGTCTAAAAATAATCATATCTCCTTTAAACCGTACCTTTAAACTCGTACCATTTTGTAAAACTAGTTATAAGAGCTCTCTTACATAAACCTCAATTTGTAAATCTTCACGGTCGAATCGATTTTTCAAGCTGACAATCACCTTTCTATAATTTTCACCAGTAGGCGGAAAACTTTTCACTAACTCAGCCGCACGAGAATCTGGTGTCATTGCGTGTATTAAATATTGAAACTTATCTTCATTGGCAATATCATCTTCATGAATTTTCTTAAATGAACTCCAAAATTGGAACCAATCGCGCACTTCGCCACTGAACTTAATTAATTCAATTTTAGGTAACTTATACGTTTTCTTGTTTTCCAAAGGCGTGCCTGCGAACGGAACTTGCTGCATTTCACTTCGTCGAGGAGTCGCACAATCATTCACCATCAATTTAACAGACAAAAATTTAATTTTATATCCATCTATTTAGTCATATTCCTTTTGAAATTCTGCATTTGCTGTTGGTATCTTCATCTAGTATCAACTCAATCACGTCACTCGAGATTGGGTTCAAATCATTCATCTTTCGTTCTAAAATTTGGAACGCAATAAAAGTATCTCTATCTTGTATTGTTGATGAACCAAGCTTGTCATTCAAACAATACAATGCCTTTGTAAAAATAATACGCAGCGAGGTTCTTTTCCTCTTTACTCTCTCCATGACCTTGGAATAAAAGTTACACTCACTAAAACACAATCAAAATTAACACTAAGAACCCCGTCGTGTCACTGGTCGCCAAATATTTTCTTAAAAGGAACGGATAAAATATTCTAATTGTGTAAATGTACTCCAAAATCTCTAAATAAAAATTCCGAGTGACAAACTGATACTAATACTCTTTATTTATTATTAACAATTGATGCTTGTTTGGGTAATTAAGTAACGTCTCGTTGCCATGACGCTGCACCTGCAACTACACACACACATGTAGAATTATCAATGGGCTCAATTTTTTAACTTCAAATAAAACAGAATACGCACTGAAATTTTAAGTTTCTTTATTGTAAATAATAGTTAAGGGTATGCCATTTATAAATGAAAAATAATATTGTGCAAGTGACCGCCGCATGCTTTCTTACAAATAATCATTCTTTTGTTAAAATTTTCAATACCATCCCCTACACAACTGGAGCTCTATTTCATCAATTACTCATCGTATTTTATCTTTTCGGCCGGAAATTGTTTCAGGATTACTGGCATACACTTGTTCTTTTACGTGACCCCAAAGAAAATAGTCAAACGGTGTTAAATCGCAGGATCCAGGTAGACAATTATCGTTTCTATTTCTCGAAATAACGCAGCCAGGAAATTTCGTCTTGAATAAATCAATTACTTCACCAGCTGTTGTACTGTCCTGTCGGAACCATATAACCTCCAGATAAATATCATCGAATTCTCTGCACAAAAAATTGGTTATCATGTTTCGGTATTTTTCTTCATTCACACTAATCGCTTTGCCAGACTGATTCTCAAAAAAGTAAGAACCAATGACTCTACTGGACTAAAGTGCGCACCAAATAGTTCCTAATGGAAAACCGTTTACATACACAAGTAATGAAGAATGAAATTCAATTATTTACAAGAAATTTTCAAGCAAGCCTTGTGGAAATGAAGAATAAAAGAAGTACATTTTGTATGTTCATTTTCTTTGAACCACTATTTATATATATATATATATATATATATATATATATACAATATATATATATATAT
The DNA here is from genome assembly GCA_034766995.1 of Acanthacorydalis orientalis. NCBI lineage: Eukaryota > Metazoa > Arthropoda > Insecta > Megaloptera > Corydalidae > Acanthacorydalis > Acanthacorydalis orientalis. The sequence goes on from CM068313.1 coordinate 60,406,806, forward strand.
ATATATATATATATATATATATATATATATATATATACAAATTTATTAATAGCATATGCGAAATTACATTGGTATTGGCGTGAAAGTTAATAATTATAAAATGTTTATTATAAATAGAAATTAAATTTATATATCTAAATATGTGATCGGGTCAGGAAACATTTATCTGTCGCGGTCGACGTTATGTTGCTAAGTTACTGGTCGTTACATTGCCTGTTATATACAGTTACGGTCAGCTAATTAAAAATAATCGTTTAGAATTATACACATTTCTAAATGGCACGATAAAATTTCGTTGAAAATACTGTAAATGTGCTGTTTAAATTTAATATCTTCAACTATTTTTAAATATTTTACAAATAGTAACTCAAAATATTTCTAACTATTAGATTTTTGAAATAGAATTACGTCTACAGTTTTTATAAAAGGGCTACATACGAGGTCAGACAATTAAGTAATGCGACCGATTTTTTTTCTCGGCCTGTGGTAACACTGCGAACCTGTAACTCCGCCACCGTAATAGCAGATCCCTACTCTCTCGATTGAGACCTTGACCACCCTCCTACGATCATTTCTTCGCCAGCTGTTTAGTGTTTTGTAACAACGCGCGAGTAGTGCATGTCACGAAAATGGAACAGAGAAATTTAGAGCAACATTGTCTCGAGCAGGTTGAAAGTGATCCTACTCTTCTCGATCGAGTTATTACTGGTGATGAAAGTTGGTTCTTTCAATATGACCCCGAAACTAAACGACAAAGCCAACAGTGGCTGTCCCCTGGAGCACCAAGGCCAAAGAAGGCGAGAATGAGCAAGTCCAAAGTGAAAACCATGTTGATTTGCTTCTTCGACAGCAAAGGGGTGGTTCACAAAGAGTTCGTACCACCTGGACAAACCGTAAATCAAGTATTCTACCGCAATGTGCTCGAAAAATTACGAAAAAGGGTGCTCAGAGTGCGTCCAGAGATCGCGAAGACTTGGGTTCTGCATCACGACAATGCTCCCTGTCACAGTGCGTTCAGTGCCTCTCAGTTTTTGGCGTCTAAAGGCATCGCAACGTTACCACAACCGCCCTATTCACCGGACATGTCACCCTGCGACTTTTTCCTATTCTCCCATATGAAAAAAATCGTCAAAGGTCGACATTTTGACTCCGTTGAAGATATCCAAGAAACTGTGACGAGGGTACTCGGAGAGGTCCCACAAGAAGTGTTTCAGAATTGTTACGAAAACTGGAAAACTCGCTGGAATAAGTGTATAGATGCGGGAGGAGACTACTTTGAAGGGGATCGCAGCGATGTACCTTAATTTTTAAATATACTTGATTTTTGAATTTTGTCGCATTACTTAATTGTCTGACCTCGTATATCTAGGTTGGTAAAAAAAATCGATTTTTCAAAAATATTTTTCTTCGATAAAACTACCTTTCAACTACATATAATAAAAATCTTATTTGGAAATTAGCAAAATTGGCGAAGTTGCAGAGGAAAATATTTGACCTGCTCTGTTCTTGGTGCGTCTGGTGGGCACTCGCTCTCGAAAATGATTTGATCTGATGTTTCTAGTGCTCAACTTCCTGTAATATGTTGTTTATTATACCGCGCAGGCTTTTCGGAGCTTTTTATTAGATACAAAACGCTTCTCCTTCAGTTTTTTTTTTTTGAATCGTGCTATCTAGAAGTCAAGTTACAAGAACGGCGTTTTTGAATTTAGTAAAAAAGGCAGGTCATTTTCTGTTAAATAGTTCAGATTTGTCTTTACCCGGTCAATACATTATTTCTACTCAGGCAACAGATTGTGTGGTATTCAACGAGAACTGAACTGTGACACTGACAAATTTGTGTGCAATTTTATAGAATGTGTTAATTAATTCAGCCAGTTGTCGAAGTGTAATTCGTCTGTCTCGTAACAGAGCAATTACCGCCTGGACAAAAAATTCCGGACATTAACTCCACGGACATTAATCCCCTGTGTAAAAAACACAAGGACATAAAACGCCCGTATAGAAAAGAAATTCAAAAAAAAAATCTTGGCATAATAAAAATGAAAACATAAAAAGGTACTGTATATGTCGAATTGGCTGATGGTATTTTTCCGGTGTGCGCCATTGGTTTTGTAGTGTATATAAGTGAGTACATAAATGTATTGTAAATATAATTGTATCCATAATTAGCTGTTAGTATAATTTTAAATTTGTATTCATATTTTGTGATCAAATCATTTTTTGTTAAAATTTTTATTTTGTCGAATTTCCTTTTGTATCCATTGTTTGTTGTGTCAAGGAAATTTTATTTAAACCTTTGGAGATGGATAGAGGGAAAGGGTGCTAACTTTTTTTTATAAATATTTTTCGATTAATTAGACATCCTTTTATCGCAAAAAAAAGAAACTTGAAAATTTGTCTGTTAGAAGAATATATATGTTAATTCAGATTAGCCATTAGAAATTTAACATCTATCTGATATATCGTGGAAAATCGTTGATAATATTCGGAGACACCTAAAGCTCTTGTTTGGAAACATAATTGGAAGCGGAAAAATTAATTACAATTGTAAATTTGTGAGCATAATATTACTGTTAAGTGTAAAACAGTTTGATACAATCAAGTGTCTACAATCAAGTGTTATCAGTTTTTATGGGTTTTCAAATGAAAAAACAGAGACTGATGATTTTTGGACGGCCGTACTTTTTTTAATGAAAGAAAGAGTTTTAAATTTAGTCTCATTAGAACAAGATTGGTGACCTTTAAATATATCATCCAAAAGATTGTGCTATTATTTTAAAGATTATTCTCAACGATACATAATAAAATAATAATGAAAATAAACGAATAAACTTTTATTTACAGTAAGCTAAATGTTTGTAAAATAAAAAAACTATTAAAGAAATTATATAAAAATTACGATATAGGTGTAAATTAGAAATTGATAACTAAACCCGCAATTATTTTCCTACCAACCTAATATATAGAAATTAGGATGTAGATATAAAAAATAAATTGATAATTTAGACAATAAATTGGATAGTAAGGTAAATATTGTTATCAAGCAGCAAAATATATAGAAAAATTTATCATTATATAAATAGAACAATTATTATTAGATTAATATGCGAATGAGACCCAGTCCTTTAAGTCATCAATTGATAAATAATAATAATAATTATATATATACATATTATATATATATATATGTATATATATATATATATATATATATATATATATATATATATATATATATATATATATATATATATATAGAGAGAGAGAGAGAGAGAGAGAGAGAGAGACGGAGGAGAGAGAGAGATTGAGGAGAGAAGGAGGAGACAGAGACATTGAGGAGAGTGATTGAGGATAGAGAGGAGAAAGAGAGAGAGTTTAAAAAATATATTTGTTGGGTTCTAAAACATATCATCAAAAATACGCGTTCAAAAAAATTAAATATTTCGAATAAAAATTATATCTTTAACGTTATTTAATACTTGATTTATTTTTATAATAACTTTTTGACTAGTATTAAGGTTTATTTATTTATGAGTTTCAATCATGAGAAAATTTAATAATTTACCTAATGTAATTAACAATGTTGGTGAACGAGTGAATTAAAAATGAGCCGATAAATTTATAATCAATTCATAATAATTAAATTAGCGTATAATCATATGCTAAACATAGTTCGAGTTATAACTGTATACAAATATTAACACTCACATGAACTAGAACCATTCAGTTGTGTACATTTCAAAACACTTATCAATTATCACATCTGTACAATTTTATTAAACAGTAACATCAGTGTAAACAATGCTTGAAAAGAATTTAAATTATAATAAATACTTAGGACTGAATGTTATTTATTGGTCAGTAACAAAAGACAAGACAATGATGGATGAAGACTGGCGTTAAACTGAATAAAATCTGATCGATATGATAAATTAATAATTTTTGAAGTTATGCAATGTACATTCTATCAAACATTATAACTTAGTACAGTCAATTATGCAATCGTATGTTTGTATGTGAATGTTTGTGTATTGTGTAAGGTCTATACTTTTCGATTGATGTGTTTCTAATTCTAAAAATTATTATTGATTATATTCGTTTTTGGAATAAAATTACTAGTTGTACTGTATTTCAAAACACTTGTCAATTATCACATTTTTATAATTCGAATAAACAATAACATCAATATAAACAATGCTTGAAAAGAATTTAAATTAACAATTGATACTTATGAGTGAATGTTATTATTGATCAGTAACAAAAAAAACAAGACAATGATAGATGAAGACTGGTGTTAAACTGAATAAAATCTCATCGATATGATAAATTAACAATTTTTGAAATTATGCAATGTACAGTCTATAAAATATTATTACTTAGCACAGTCAATTATGCAATCGTGTGTTTGTATATGAATGTTTGTGTATTGTGTTAGATCTATACTTTTCGATTGATTATGGTGTTTTTAATTTTAAAAATTATTATTGATTATATTCGTTTTTGGAATAAAATAACTAGTTGTAATTGAAGGTCATGCTGCAAAAATGATGTAAGTCGGAATTAGCTACTTTTTGAAATTGAAGTCATGTTCATTTTTCATAAAAATATTATTAGTAATACTAATTAGTACATACTAATTAATTTATTTACAAATTAATCAGTAATATTTTTTTATGAATATACGGAGTGTATAAGCACATTTTTTGAAATGTCTACTGTATAAATCTACTTAAATACATTGTTCTTGTACCAATAGAAAGATATTTTTTTAAATTAGTAACGAGGGCAATGTGAAAAGTTCTCGGCCTAACTATGAAACAATATAACTTATGTTTTTAAATTATTTTTATTTTTCAATATGGTACCCATGAAATTCAATGCACTTTATCCAGCGATACTCCAATGATTTTATGTAATCTCGGAAATCATTTTCTACGAGATTCTCAAAATATAGATTCATTGTTTCAATCAGTTCTTCATCTGACGGAAACTGCCAATCATCAAGGATTTTTTTAAGTTTTGAGAACAGTTGGAAATCTGAGGAAGCCATATCTGAAGAATAGGCTGAATGGAGTAGCAAGTCGTACTCAAGGGGACCCGGTGGTCTAGAATTTTCGAAAAATCGATTTTTTTTTCTCGAAAGTATAGTATCTTAAAAATATACTGTTAAAATTTGATGACGAAATTCAGAGTATTTCAGGATCTACAGCCCATTAGAAGGTCAGAACTACTTGGTCAGAATATACTTGCTTGAAACTTTAAACGCGTTTATCTCGAAACTACTTTTTTTCGTCTTGCGGGGGCCAGAAAAAAAAACTACTTGATCGATTTGTCTGAAATTTTAATATGTTATTCTGAATAGTTCTAGCTCTCGCTGGAAGTAAAACTAATAGATTTCGTAAAATATTTATATTTTTTTTATTAACAAAACATTCAAAAATACTGGTCGTTTTCAAACTTGTACTTTTGACTACGCGCCATTTTGTCAATTTTTTTTTATTCTACTTCCTGCGATAGCTATACTTATACTAATTAAAAATTCGTCAATTGTTTTATTTCAATCAGAGGGAGAGATAAATCATCATTCACTACGCAATTCCATTTTTTTTAGAGAGGGAGACTTCAGCATCATTTTTCTAATTTAAAAAAAATTTTTTTTTGTCTTTATTTTCATTTTTGTGTAGTTTATTAGTAATAAAATAAGTGTAAAAAAATTTGAAAGCATTATTCATTACCCTCATATAGAAATTTTTTTTTAAAATAGCTTAAATTTTAGGCCGCTAGACCACCGGGTCCCCTCAAATACAATGAGTTTACAAGTTTAATCTTACACAATACACAAACATGTATTGTGCAATTGTGGAAATCGTAATTAAAAAGATCTATCAACAAACGGTACCGTTTTCGTCATTGAAATTACAATTCGTTGCCAGACCTGTATACACGACCGTGGAGGAGACCTAGAACCAGGTCATGTTAAGCGTTTTCGAAAATTGTACGATTTTGATTAGCGACGTTTAATGAGTTAAAAAACGACGATATACTCGCTGCATCAAAATATGCTGATTTTCAAAATAAAGTTCAATTATTTGGTACGTCGTTCCGTTGTGTACCTTTTTATGATAAATTCTACAAGTTTTATTTATAAAATTCCGAAAAAAAGAGAAAAAAACATTGCACAAAAAATCATTAAATATTCAGATTTCTTCGTTTTTTTTAGACCACACTATATTATATATATATATATATATATATATATATATATATATATATATATATATATATGTGTGTGTGTGTGTGTGTGTGTTTGTTTGTGTTGTGTGTATATGTATGTATGAATTCATAGGTTCGTACGTATATTTTAGAGTCTGACTAATTTAGCTAAAAGTTTCTATAAATTTAAAGGTAACGGCTCCTTTAAATATTTGATAAAATGGCACCAGCGTGTGCCGTAAAGACAGATTGTGTTTGAAATAACGTATCACCTTCACGCTCGACATGGCATAGCATCTACAAGATCATGTTTCGCGTTACATCCGACGAACAGGCTGCGTTCCTCTCGTCGAACTGAATTTATATTACATTTTCAGTTAACGTCGCGCGCACATGTACATAGTTTTAAAACGTTCGGCGGTGGGACCTCGAGAGAAACTGAGCACTGTTCAAATTGGTTTCACGAAATATTATGATTTATGTGACGACTGTATAAACAAAACGCACTAAAAATAGTTCCCGCAGCCCAGTTCGTATGACTTTTTTTTCATATAAATTTTATATCCACATGTATGCACACACAAACACACACACACACACATATCATACTGTACGCTTAGAATCGTAAATTTCATTTCAATCGTTTCGCTCTTGTATAATTTAAACAGAATTATTTTTAAAACTTTAAATACGAATCCGCATATTATATAAACTACAATACTGAACTTGTTTATTCCAAGTACGAATATAAATCATGAAGAAAAACATTATTTATACATTTTTTTTTAATAGTCAGTTCATAACACACTGAAATGGATCCTATTCGTCCATTAATAATTGTTTTATTACGTTGGTGCTAAAATAATTGTGGGTTTTATCATTTTAAGTTCGGCGCCGATTTTTCTAGATACCGTTGTCTTTTGTTATGGTCATGTGATATCTCATTGTAAATAATAAAATTAGCACTACTGATTTCAGCTTGTATCTACTGATTTCATCATTCTTCAGTATAGTTGGATATAATCTCTTAAATTAGTAATGGAAAAAAAATCGAAGTTTTTGTCGCATGAGTTTAAATTGGGACGTGAAGTAATAGGAACTGTTCGAAATATCAAATTTGTTTTTGGCGAAGAGTCAATTAGTGAACGTACAGCTCAATACTGGTTCCAAAAATGTCATAATGGAAACGAAAGCCTTGATGATGATGAAGGTCGTGGACGTCCTTCAGCTATAGATAATAATTATTGAAGCGGAGTCACGTAAAACAACTCGAGAGCTGGCAGAAGAACTCAATGTTGATCGAAATTTGAGCCTAATTCGAAAAACAAAAAAGCTGAATAAATAGATGTCGTATGAATTAAACGAACATCGAGCAATTCAGTGATAAGAAGTCTGCTTTGCACTTCTTTTGGGTAACAAATATGTTATCTTTCTTGATCGTATGTATTGTGACATGTGATGACAAGAGGAGTCTTTATAACAATCAGAAACGTTCCACACAATGGCTAGACCGAGGAGAAGAACCAAAACACTTTTCTACACCGAAGCTTCATTAAAAAAAAATAATTATGGTCACTGTTTGGTGGTCGGAGAGTGGCATCATTCACTACAACTTCTTAAATCTGGTGAAACAATAACAGCAGAAAAATATTTCCAAGAAATTGAAAAAAATGCATGACAATTTGCATTGTTTACGGACCGCATTAGACACTTGAAGAGGACCAATTCTTCTTCATGATAACGTCCGACCGCACGTCTCACAAATTACTTAAAAAAAATAAATGAACTGGGTTATGAAACCTTACCTCACCCACCTTATTCTCCGGACCTGTCTCCGACAGATTATCATTTTTTTTAAAACATTTGAGTAATTTCCTATTAGAGACGGTTTTCAAAGATCAAGTATCAAATCAAAGCGCTTTCAATGAATTCGTTAATTCCAGAACTACCAGTATTCAATCTTGTAGGAATAAACAAACTTACTTCCAGTTGAGAGAAATATGTGCAGGCCAGTGGTCATTATTTTGATTAATAAATATAATTTTTAACTGATATATGGGTCATTATACTAGATACATAAAAACTGCAATTATTTTTGCAGCAACCTAATATTTACATAATGATACATTTTATTTATATTGTGGTGCTTGATAGAATTTACCTTACTGTGAGTAAGATATAAATAATTTTCATAAAGACAGGAAATCTTGGACGTAGGCAAACTAACAGTAGGATAATTACCCGCTTGACAAAAATCACCTGGACATTAACCCCCTGTATAAAAATAAAAACTATTTAACTCTTTGAAGCCGGGCGTGGATCTAGGAATCCACTGATGTTTTCTAAAGAAACTATGGTCTCAGAGCGCTACCTTTTGGATGATATATTTAAAGGGTACTAATCTAGTTCTAATAAGACTAAATTTATAATTCTCTTAACAGCTGCACGTTGTTCAAAAAAAATAAATTGAAATTAATATATTTTTTACAATTTATATATTTTAATTTAAAATTTATTTTGGAATGTTTAAATCATGTACCTGCTGTCGCCGAAATAAACAACAAAGTTTAAATGCCTTCTGGAAAGCAGCTTGGCCTGGATGTGTTTCAGACAGTGCAACCATTTAAACGATTCTAAGGCAATTACCCCATGAAAAAAAACCCATAAACATCAATTCCCGTATACCCCCGTCATTAACCTTAGTGTACCCTCCCCGGAACATTAACCCTACTTATAAAAATAAAAGCTCTTTAGCCCGTTGAAGCCGGGCGTGGATCTAGGAATCCGTTGATGTTTTCCAAAAGAAACTGTGATCTTACAGTGCTATCTTTTGAATGATATATTTAAAGGTCCCCAATCTCTTTTTAATGAGACTAAATTTATAACTCTTTCTTTCATTAAAAAATACGTGCATTAAAAATCATAAAAACCGCGGTTTTTTCATTTGAAACTGTGAACTTGAGAACTGAGTTGAATAATATTTTTTTCCAAAAGTTCATCAGTGGAAGAAAGCGTATAAAAAATTTCAAAACTCTACGTCCACGTACAAGATGTGACCGACGTGAAACCGTTTTGTTCATATTTGATTAATTGAAAATTTTTTACACTCAGTAGTAATGTTATATATGCAAATTTTCAATTGTAATCAATTTTTCCGCTACCAATTATATGCTTCCAGCCAAGAAATTTATGTGTTCCCTAATATTATCAACGATTTTCCACGATATATCATATAGATGTGAATTTTCTAATGGCTAATTTGAATTAATATTATTTTTCTGGTAACCGATAAATTTGCAATTTTTATTTTGTTTACAATAAAAGAAAGAACAATTTACCGAAAAATATTTGTTAAAATTTTTTAGTACCATTTCTTTCTTCCCGACCCCAAATACTTAATTATAATTAGTTATTTCATTCCAAAAATGAATATATTCAGTAATAATTTTAAAAATTAGAAACACCATAATGAATCGAAAAGTATAGATCTTACACAACACCTACATCTCTCTCGTTCGCGGCTATGTTAATGGTAATGTTTTTCGTGATACGCCGTATGTTTTTAAACCTCGCTAACGCGCCCATAGAAGTTTCACTTCAAAATATAAATTTTAAAAAATATAATAATTTAAATAAAACTTTTTAAATAACGAGCCGCTCATATAAGTAGTATATACAATAGGAAAACCCAGAATTTGCCGCAGAATTTCAAAACCACATTAAAATTATATGCATAAAAACAGACTCGACTATATATATATATATATATAGTCTACCTCTTACAAAGTCTATATCTATTTCGCTTTTTTATCACTTATGCAAAAATCGAGGAAAATTAAAAATAAAATACTATTACTATTGACTCAATGTTTACTGTTATATAAAAAAGTTTTGAAAAAAGAAATATTTTTAGCAGAGAAAAAATTCCAAAATTAATGTTTCGTATACGCAACAGCGGCGCTTAATGAGTTAATGCTCGAACAGGATCATCGAAGTCAATGATTAATCGTTAGGTTGCACATTTTCGAAAACAAGGTGTATCCAGTAACCGTCCAGGATCTGGAAGACATCGTTCGGCTCTAACTGAGGAAAGTATTCAATGTGTACAGGAGAGTATAAGTCCTGAAATGTCAACTAGAAGACGTTCAATCCAACTTGGAATATCTCGGAGGTCACTGGAAAAGATTTTGGCCGCATTAAAAAATTTCCCATAAAAGTGCAGCTTGTACAACAGCTGAAGCCAAAAGGTTACTAGCATCGTCTTGATTATGGAATTCGTTTTCGTCGACAAGCAGAAGATAATAATTAATTGATTCACAATTTGACTATGAGTGATGAAGCTCATTTGAACTTAACCTCTTGCGCTGGAATGACGTACTACATATGTCTCTTGTCGTTTCTTACACAAAGTGAAAATGAATTCTTACTCAAATTTATCATTTATTATCTACTTCTAAGGTGTGAATAACATGCTATGCGCATCAACTGATTGTAGTGTATGAAATTAATAAATAGAGTACAAACTCCATAATATAATCGATTATTTAAATGATAAATTTGAGCATATTTACACACGTGAAGAAGATTTATCATTGAAAGAGTCTCTAATGAAATATAAGGATCGCCTATCTTACAAACAATTTAATCCATCAAAAAGAGTACGTTTTGAAGTTAAGTATTTTAAGTTGTGAGTCAAAATTGGAATATTGCATCAAATTTAAAATTTATACAAGACAAGATGTAATAGAAGATTCAAATAATAGTGCATCAGAAAATGTTGTGCTGATTTTATGTAAACTAATAGTCGATTATAGTTATACACTTTTCTTAGACAACTGGTATTCGTAACCAAAACATTACATAGAAATATATACTGTAAGTTGGTGCAGCAAACATATGCAGACCTTCTCTAATGTCAAACTGCACACACTTATTAATTTAATGATAAGTGTATTTTATTTAATAATGACCTAAGCAGACCCTGTTTTGAATTGTGTTGTAGACTAACAAATAATTTAACCGATACTGTTTGTTGACAGCGCGAGAGACAGATGAAACTCATCAATCTACACTGGCCAGCTATGATAGATGAAATTCGTATCGTATGTACTGGCTAGCTGCGATTTTAAAGTAATTTTTACTTCTGATACTGAATACTGATACTCGGGTCTTAACAACTTATTAGTCCATATTTCCATTGATACTAATTAGTCTATATTTCCATTAATAAAATGAATAATCCGATGATCATTAGCCGACATTGAACCCCAAACCATGATTGATCCACTGCCATGTTTAAATATTGGGCGAAGATTATTCGAATTTTTTTCAAGAGATCTGAGAACAGCTGTAACGTCAGAAATCATCGATAAAGTCCACAATATGGTTTTATCCAACCATCGAGTGAAAGTGAGCGAGATAATAGAGATCATATGTATCTCAAACGAACAAGCGCATTTTATTTTGCAATATACTGATATATATATATATATATATGTACTGATATTCAGGTCTTAACACATACTAAAAAAATAAATACTATCCGAACAGTTAGATGTAATAGAAACCATATGCCACAAGTGCTCGCAGCGACAAAATTAAAAAATCTAAAGTCCTTTTAAGATCTTGCAAAGGCATTTTAGCTACAAAATGGAAAGACAGAAAAGATATACATTTTGTTTCTACAAAACACGTTAAAGATGAAATGATTGAAAGAAAACAGAAACGATGGAAAAATGGTAAAGATCAGAACTGGATCATTACAAAACCTAATGTCATTTTGGATTACAATGATTGGGTGGAGTAGATTTAGAAGATAATTACTTATCTTCCTTTTCCATGACAAGACGATTTGTTAAAAGTTATGAATTTCTTTTATCTAATTGATATGACATTTTAAATGATTTGTTTAATTTTGTATGTGCGAAACACAATAAGCACAGTGAATCTACTCTGGGAATGTAACAAATGTCTCATTGCCTTGCACATTCCACATTATTTTAAAGTTTATCATATTGTACAAAATTATTAATAAAAAGCTTTAATACACTGTCATTATTGTCTATACTTATTTACATACTATGGGTGTATGTATTTTTTACATGCAATCTGTTTAAAATTTTTATAGAAACGATTTATAGTAACAGCCCGCTTCGAATTACTTTGGACGGGTTTGTGATAGGTATCGGGTAATTAATGTCGAGTACAAGAGATTAAATGGCCTCATGAACAGACAAAACTGTTCAATATGAGCTAGAGAAAATTCAAGAGTACTTCATCAGCGACAATTACACCCACTGTGCGAACTAACGTCCGAAAGGATTTAGCCCCTTATTTCTTCGAAAATGAAGACAGTACTTTTGTAACCATAAACGGTGCTCAATACCGTGCGATTATAGATTTTTTTTGAGGCCAGCTGTTGATAATTGTCCATAGAAGTGATTTCAATGAAATAGAAACACAATGCATACAAAAAGACCCGTTATGGAACTTTTGCGGGACATTTTTGGCTAACGCATAATTTCAAGAAACAAAGATTTTAATTGACTTACGTAGTCGCTTGATTTAAGTCCACCCGATTTTTTCTTTAGGGCTACTTAAAAGAATGTGTATGCGTTAATAACACAAAAATCGTCCTGAAGCTAAAGAACAACATATGAGAAGATTTTCGAGCGTTATGTCTAGAAATCGCGAGAAAGGTGATTGAAAATGCCTTAGAAACAGCTCGACTTTGTGAAGTCGAAAATGGGGATCACTTACTTGATGTAATTTATCATGTGTAAGTAGAAAAAAATCCCAATTCTTATATTTTGAAAAATAAAAAAAGATGAAAATATTTTCCAAAAAAAATATTAATGTTTTAAAGCCAATTTTCTTTTTACACCACCCTATACATACATACATAAATACATACATACATATATATATATACACATACGAGTATACATACGGATAGATTACTAAAAATAATGTTCTTGGAGAGTTATAGGAAAAGAACCGGTCATAGATTTTCAATGCGAATCAAATATAAAAAGCATTCTCGGATATCGGTTCAATAATTTTCATTGCGTTCGAAATATAAATTACTAGAGTCGGTGCTCTTACATGAAATGTGAAAACTGAAGTAAAGAAAAAAATAACTATTAGTGTTATACCATGATGAATATTGGTACAAGTTTAATTTATCGCATGTTGATTAGCACTTGTTGCCTGGTTTTTATTTTCAATTTTGTAAAATTTATTATAGATGTATCTTCTTTACATGAACTTTTGTATTGGTGGTATTATGTTATATAGTCCTTTACTTATGTTCACTTTTGTTTTCATTTAAATTATCATGAAAGTTCTTTATATAATCAGATAAAGGTAAATGAATGGGATAAATAATCCGCATATATAAATAATTATTTTCATTATATATAATCTATATTTATTAGGCTTGTAGGAAAGTAATTGCGGTTTTTGTTTTCTGAATTCTAACCTCAATTTTTTCATTGAAAAAAACATATTTTCAAATTGACGAGTATAAAAAAATGCAGACAAAATAAGAATGAAAAGAAATAGAGATGAACGTTGTTGACTGAAGGTCAAAAAAAAATAAATTCTGTACGAAGACATATTTGTATCAAGATGTTTTTTTTTTAAAAAAAAACACTACTGTGCAATTATAAATAATTTTTATGAACTATACAAGAACATAAATAAACATGATGTTTTTTATTAGGTTGGTAGGAAAATAATTGCAGTTTTAGTTTTATGAAGTCTAATCTTAATTTTCTCATTGAAAAAAATATTCAACTATTTTTAAATTGACGAGTACAAAGAAGTGCAGACCAAATAAGAATGAAAAGAAATAGAGGTGAATGTTGTTGATTGAAAAAAAAAGATTAAATTCAGGCTGAAACATATTTGAATCAAAATAAGTTTTTTTTTAGAAGAAAAACACTACTGTGAAATTATAAAAAATCTTTATGAAGTATACAAGAACATAAATAAATATGATGCTTTTTATTAGATTGGTAGGAAAATAATTGCAGTTTTTGTTTTATGAAGTGTAACCTTATTTTTTTCAAAATGAAAATGTCATTTCATCGTTGTTCATGTTAATATCATTTTAAAGTGCATTTTTCGGTCTGTATTTTGGTAAAATCGACTTATGTTTTATTACTAATTTTGTTTCAATTTGGGCTATTAAATTAAAAACATAGAAAAGATAAAATAAGTGCAAGTTTTTGTACGAATTCAAAATGAGTGGTAAAGAAGCAGAAGCTGCTCGTAAAATAAACGATGCTTTTGGAGTGGGTACTGTTGGGGAACGTACGGTACAATGGTGGTTCTAAAAATTTCGTGATGGAGACGAGATCATTGAAGATGAAGAAGGTCGGGGACATCTTTTTTCAGTTCATAGTGACCAACTGAAGGCGTTTGTTGAATCAGATCCACACACAACAATTTGAGATCTTTCACATAAGTTAGGCGTTTGTCATCCAACAGTTTTGGAGCACTTAAAATCACTTAAATTAAAAAATGTATATGAATTTGAAGGTCGTTAACCTTAATTCTTTTTGTACCAATCTAATATATATATATATATATATATATATATATATATATGTATGTATAAAATTCTATTTTCAGTTAGCTTATTTAATGTATTTGCTGATTACAAGAAATAAAAATATAATTAGCTTCTCCTTCTAAATATTTATTATTTATAATTTATTTATTAAAAATTAGTTCAGGTATCGTCGTCAAACCCTTTTTATTTGTGATCTGATTGGTTGATGGAGATCGCGTAGCCTCTCTTCTGATTGGTTGACATCAGTCACATGTATATATCTCTCTCACGGTGTACAACGAAAGAGGATTTACGATTTCAGCATAAAAATAATAATAAATCTATTCACAAATTTTGTATTCACTTAAGCTTTAGAGTAAAAAAATTGTAGCACATTTTAACATCGTATTTTGTTGTTAATTTTTATAAACTTTTCCAATAAAAAATTTACGACTTACATTTTAAGCAGATTATTTATGTGTATAATTTGTTAATTTCTGTTCTTTGTTAGGGAAGGAGGAAACGAGCAGATGTAAAGCCACACCGGCAGTTGGTAAGTTCAGTGTGCAGGGGGTCGAGCCTCTAAATTAAATTATAAAAAAAATATGTGTTCATTCTTTTAGAAAACAAAAGTGTCCAAGTTTCGTTATGAAAATGAGTTTTGTACATCATTTTGTTTCAGATTATTTATTTTATTATTATGAACTAATTATATTTTCATTTCTTGTAATCAGAAAATAAATTAAAGAAGCTAACTGAAAACAACAATTATTTTTCATCCCAGTTTAATTAGATTATTCTTTTTTTTAAATTAAAATTTTTTCATGGAAATGTCTGTCTCACTGTTTGCCACTATTTATGTATATATATATATATATATATATATATATATATATATACATACATATATATATATATATATATATATATATATATATATATATATATATACATACATATATATGTTACATACATATATATATATATATATACAAATATATATATATATACATATGTATACATATATATATATATATATATATATATATATATATATATACATATATATATATATATATACATATATATATATATATATATATATATATGTATATACGTATATATGTATATATATATATATATACATATATCTATATATATATATATACATATATACCTATATACATATATATATATATATATATATATATATATATATATATATATATATGTATATAGATATATATGTATATATATATATATATACATATATCTATATATACATATATACATATATACATATATAAATATATATATATATATATATATATATATATATATAATCGTACTGACTTTTTCTAGAAACGTTAACAGTTACTACTTATTAGTTTGCTTACAAACAAAATCGTTTATTGAATTAATTTAATAATTGCATTTATTTTCTATAATCTTTTTCGAATGTTCTAGAATGATTCATATGTATATAAAAAAGATAATAAGATTATTGTTGAAAAACTGATAAATGAAGACAAGTTCTTTTGTAAAACATCTAAAGTTTAAATAAATCTAAAAAAAATAGTGACCTCAAATATAATAGAATAATAATCATAATAGAAAGATATATAAAGTTCTATTTATAATAAGCTGAATATTTGTAAAATAAGAAATTACTACGAAATTATTAGATTGATAAAGAATGAAAGTGGTTTATAACGTTGAAATTCATGTACATTTTTCTCTTTTTTCATATTCCTAGCTGTTTTCAGTGGTCCAGAACTGTTGGTTGACTAAAGCTTAACTTCTGTGTAATCTCTCGAGTTGTTGTGCGTGGTTCTGATTCAACTAACGCCTTCAGTTGGTCGTTATGAACTGAAGAATGACACCAGCGACCTTAAGGAAAAGTGTTTTTTTTTTGTTACAATAAAGTTTTCAAGAAAATTTTATATAAAGCAGGATATAATTATTCCATAATTATATTGAATGAAATGTCATTTATTGTTTAAAATTTAATCTTTATATTATTAGGCTGGTAGGAAAATAATTGCGGTTTTTATTTTTTGAATTCTAATCTTGATTTTTTTCAATGAAAGTGTAATTTCATCGTAACCATGTTAATATCATTTTAAAGTGAATTTCGGTCTGTATTTTGGTAACATCGACTTTGGTTTTACTATTAATTTTGTTTCAAATCTGGATATTTAACTAGAGATGGACATTTTTGAATTTAAGTAATTTTAAGTGCTTCAGAACTGATGAATGATTAACGTTTAACTTTTGTGTAAGCTTTCGAATTGTTGTGTGTGGTTCTGGTTTAACTAAAAGCTTCAGCTTCAGCTGGTCGTTATGAACTGAAGAAGGACACCCTGGACTTCATTCATCTTCAAGGATCTCGTTCTCGGCACGAAATGTTGGAAGCCACTATTATTGCACCGTACATCCCTAAATAATACTCACATCAAAAGCATCGTTTAGTTTATGAGCAGTTCCTGCTACTTTACCACTCGTTTTGAACCTATACAAACAATGCTTTTATTTGCTTTTTTTCAATCTTTAATTCAATAGCCTAATTTGAAGCAAAATTAATAATAAAACTAAAGTCGATGTTACCAAAATACTAGGCCAAAAATGCACTTAAAAATGATATTAAAATGAACACGATAAAATGACACTTTCATTAAAGAAATAGGTAAGAATTCAGAGAACAAAAGCCTCAATTATTTTCCTACCAACCTAATATATATAAATTTGGATATGGGTATAATAAGAAAATGATAATTTAGATAATAAATTAGATAGTACGTTAAACATTGATATCAAACAGCAAAATATATGTAAAAATGTATCAGTATAAAAATAAATAATTATTAAGAGAATAATAATGCGAATGAGACAGTCATTTAATTCATCAATTGATTAACAACATTAATAATTCATACATAATTACAATTATATATATATATATATATATATATATATATATATATATATATATATAGAGAGAGAGAGAGAGAGAGAGAGTTTAAAAAATCTGTTTGTTGGGCTCTAAAAAATAGCATCCAAAATGCACATTCGAATGAAATTAAATATTTCGAAAAAAATTTTTTACCTTTAACGTTATTTAATACTTTGATTTATTTTCATAATTACTATTTGACCAGTATTAAGTTTTATTTGTTTATATTATTAAGAATCTAATCTAATCTATTATCTAATATTATTAAGAAAGTAGGTTAACGTGTGAATGATAAATTTATAATCAAATCATAAATTAAATGAGCGTATAATCATATGCTAAATATAGTTGGAATCGTAACTGTACACAAATATTTTCACTCACATGAATTCGAACCGTCCAGTTGTATTGCGTTTCAAAACACTTATCAATTATCACATCTTTATAATTCGAATAAACAATAACATCAGTGTAAACAATGCTTGAAAAGAATTTAAATTATAATTAATACTAATACTGAAATTAATACTAATTTAATTAATACTAATTATTAATACTAATACTTAATACTAATGACTGAATGTAATTTTTTGGTCAGTAACAAAATATAAGACAATGATGAATGAAAACTGATGTTTTACTGATTTTAGCATATATATATATATATATATATATATATATATATATACATATATATATATATATATATATATATATATATATATATATATATATATAACCATTTGTACTAAATATGGATTTATATCCTTTTTGCAGCAAGTTCTTCAATTGTATTTTATACAAATTTCAAATTGAATTCAGTACGACTTTATAAGATCTATGTTTATAACTTTATATAAATGATTTACTTACACAAATGAGTTGACACTTTACAAAAGCAGTTTTTTTTAGTAAATTAATCAATAATTATATTTCAGTGCCTGTGCTCTAAAGATAAAGACACAGTATTTGAAAAATACATTAGAGTATCCGAACAATCACTAAATCACTGTGATATTTCCATACAATATATTTTTTTAGAATGTTGAGAGTGCTAATGAATTTTTGACACTGATTTTATCCACATGACTAAATTATTACCATGTAAAAAAGATCATTCATAATTAATTTCGTTATAAATATTTGATACTTTAATATTTTTTTTTCTTTTTACTTCATGATGAAAAAGTCACATTGGCCTCTGTTTGAAAATTTTGCAAAAAAAAATGTATATACTGTTGGGTCTTTTTAATCACTTAAATGAAATCAGTGCTACATATATTAAATGTGCTCTTACTATATAATTCGAATAATAAATATTCATATGACCATTATAGTTATTTATTTCTGTATATTCGAATACTTTTGTCTAACAAGGGGAGGATACGACCTCGGAAATTGATTTTGGGATCAAAATTTGTGTAGTGGTAGGGTATCTGAAAGGTATTAGTATAGTAACGTACAAGCTCGCACTATCCAGCCATTTTCGAGAAAAAGACTCCAAAGTTTCTGCATCTTATGAGAGAAATTATTTCTGTATCATTCATTAGCTTGATATCTACGAGTATATAGTAACGCGCAGGCTTGAATTTTCTGACGTGTGAGGTTCGAGTTTTGTTCGATTCATGCAGTTTTTTTTTTACCTGAATAATTATTTAATAATTTTAATGCATTTTATTAAAAAAAATATTTAAATAAAGATGAAATAACATTTTCTTGCAATTTTCTTACAAAAAATGTTTTTTTTTAATTTTTACGATTTTATTTCAGAAAATGGTTTTTTCATGATTTTTTTTAATTTTTTGTATTATTTTGCAAACATGAACACTTAAATATTAGAATATGTTTGCAAAATAATGCTAACAATTAAAAAAATTCGAGAAAAAATCATTTTCTGAAATAAAATTATAAAAATGTTAAAAAGAGCATTTTTCGAAAGAAAATTACAAGAAAACGTTATTTCATCTTTATTTAAATATTTGATTTTAATAAAATGCATTAAATAATAATTCAGTGAAGAAAAAAATGCATGAATTGAGTGAGACTCGAACCTGACACGTCAGACACTTAAAGGTGGCTCGATACCACCTAGTTATCAAACTAGTTGACAACGTTTATAAGTTTCTCTTATAAAACTGATGCGGAAACTTTAGAGCCTTTTTCTCGAAAATAGCTTGATAGTACGAGCTGGTACAAGTACTATATTAATACGTTTGGGGTACCCTACCACTACACGAATTTTGGTCCCAAAGTCAATTTCCGTGGTCCTATCCTCCCCTTGTAAGTAAAAGATTGTGAATTAGATCTTTTATTTATTTTTTGTTGTGATATTTTATATATTTTAAAATTCTTCATATTACCCTTTGAGAATACTATGCTGCTTCGCCACCTAATCGCTGTGCTCACCAACCCCCCGGCAGGCTTCGCCACCAGTTCGCTAACTAGCTTTCCTAACATTTTTTTTATTTTTACTTCGTTAAGATAAACAATCATATTCGTCTGTTTACAAGTTTTATGAAAAAAATTATATATTATTAGGTCTTTTTAATTAATAAATGAAATTAGTACCACAGGTACTAAATATGTGTTTACTGTATAATTTAAATATTAAATATTTGTGTTTCCATTATATTTGTTTATTTATTTCCGCATGTTGGAAGTTATCAGTTTCACTGTGAACCACTCTATGTATATATATATATATATATATATATATATATATATATATATATATATATATATATATATATATACACACGGTTTGAATATATATATATATATATATATAATTTTTAAGTTAATATATGTTTAAATTTCTTTTGTAGAGTATATTACAGCCCTACGAAATTCTAAACAGAGTATTACCAACTTGAGCAACGCATAAAATAGTGGAAATTTATTTGGAAAAACAATCGGAGTATAGTTTTCCGTTAAAGAGAAATTCGTAGAGTTTTCAATGTAAGAAATGCCACTTATGCATTAACAGTTCACAGGTAGTTTGCGGAACTCGATAGAAGTACCGAATGAAAAATCATCTACTAACTCATCATTCAGCATGAACAGCACTTAAAGTGTCAAATCACCACTGCAGTTTAATGAACACTGCTATAGAATTCACAAATTATGACCCAGTGTGTACTTTTGAACCATATTATCAAAAAAATATGAGCATCTAAGGGTGTTTTTGTAATAAAAATTCACAGTACTTACAAGGGGAGGATACGACTTCGAAAATTGAGTTTGGGGATAAAATTAATGTTATGGTAGGGTACCCCCAAAGGTATTAATATAGTTACTTACTAGTTCGCACTATCCAGCCATTTTCGAGAAAAAAGACTTCAAAGTTTCCGTATCAGCCTTATAAGAGACATTTTTTTACCAGTTGTCAATTAGCTTGTTAGCTAGGCGGTAGCGAGCTCTCTTCAAGTGACAAATTCGAATATCACTCGAACCATGCAGATTTTTTTCTTCACCTGAATAATTATTTAATGCATTTAATGCATTTTACTAAAAAAAATATGTAAATAAATATGAAATAACATTTCGATGCAATTTTTATTTCGAAAAATGCCCTTTTTTAAATTTTTATAACTTTATTTCAAAAAATTATTTTTTCACGATTTTTTTTTATTTTATTGCATTATTTTGCAAACATATTCTTGTATTAAAGTATTCACGTGGTATATTAACCCGTTAAAGTGATCACGTGTTGTATCCATGAAATAATTTTAAATCTTTCTCTATGCATAATATTGCGTGGAACATACCACATGAACACTTTAATATAAAAATAGCAAAATAATGTAAAGAATTAAAAAAAAAATCGTGAAAAAATCATTTACTAAAATAAAATTGTAAGAATTTCAAAAAGAGCATTTTTCGAAAAAATATTGGAAGAAAATGTTATTTCATATTTATTTAAATACTTTTTTAATAAAATGCATTTAAAGTATTAAATAATTATTCGAGTGAAGAAAAAACAAAACAGTATAGATAGGTAGTCGAACCTGAAACATCAGAGATGTGAAGCCTGAGCGTTACTGTGTAACTATCAAGCTAATTGACTACTAAAGAAAATATTTCTCTTATAAGCTGTGGAAAATTTGGACCCTTTTTCTAGAAAATGGTTGGATATTGTAAGCTGGTACATTACTATATTTATACCTTTATGGTACCCTACCACTACACAAAACTTAGTCCCAAACTCAAATTTCGAGGTCGTATCCTCCCCTTGTTAGATGTAAAATTTATACTGCTCGGAAAAAACTGCAAATCAAACATTTTTGAAAACTTAATGTAAACAGTAAATAGGAATATTGTTTTAAATGATTAATTCAAGTCGGGCTGAACTGTTAAATTTATAAAATAATTGCTTACTTACCAAGCAGTTGTTCAAGATAAACACACTGATTGTTATGATAGTTTTCATTGGAAGGCGTTCTCGTTGATTCCACATCCCCGCTCAATTCACCAGACGCAACCATCAGTCCTAAACGAGCAGATAGCTCTTCAACATCTGCAAATAAAGTTTGAATTATTAAACTTACATTTTTTATATAAAAAGATCTCTTCAGATTTCTTCAGATGCTGATGCTTTCATACTCAGAGCGATAACATACAGCAAAATCTAACTAATAATTGCTTAGGCATATTTTAACAGCAATATCATTATCTTAAGACAGGTAAAGTTCAGGAAAACATTTTGGTTTATGGTAGAGTGAAAACTAATTTGTAAAAGTGATCTTAAACAGTAATAAAAACTATAATCCAATTATTTTCTTACAAAAAAACCGGAATTTTATTTATTGTAGTGATAATTAATTGAAACATTTATAACTGATCAGAGAAGTACTCTCGTTGAATTTCTGAAATAGTTTGTGAAGTTTGTTTTTAAATTTGAATGTTATTTTTTTTAATTAAGGTAATTTGAAAATTTTCCGAATAAAAGAATGTATTTATATTTTAGTGATTATTTTTATTTTTCTATATAATCTCTATGAAGTTTAAAACACAGTATCCAGCGATGCTCCAGAGTCATTAAGTTTTTTCAAGAACCTCAAAACAGTGGTTTACTCCCCTTTTCAGTTCATCATTTGAAGAAAATCGCTTACGACTTAAGACTTTTTTGGCGTTTTGGAATAGATGGAAGCTAGATGAAGCTAAATGAAACTAATAAGGCAGACGGTGGAGAAAATCTTACTTAAATTCGTTGATTTTGCTATATGAAAGGCATTTGTATGAAAATGTGGCATTGGCATAAACTCGGTATTTCTTTACGAATTTTTCGTTTTAATTAGTCAAAAAAGTTTATATAGAACTCTCTTGTTCATAGTTTTACTCTTAAGAAGATAATTAATCAGCAATCTTTTCTTAGCATCCGAGAAAATGAAAACAACATCTTTCGTGTAGACAAAATGAACTTGGTTTATTTTTGGTGACTGAAAATCACAATGATTCCATTATTTATAGACTCTTGTTTTGTTTTTCATATTTAATGATGGACTTAAGTTTCATCGGTGGTTATAAATTGACGATTAAAGACAGTCATATCCTTTATAGAACGGTCCAAAAACTACTATCTAATTTATTATCTAAATTATCAATTTCTAATTTATACTCTATACCCTAATTTTTATATATTAGGTTGGTAGGAAAATAATTGAGGCTTTTGTTTTCTGAATTCTAACCTTATTTTTTCAATGAAAGTGTCATTTCATTGTATTCAAGTTAATATCATTTTAAGGAGCATTTTTCGGTCTGTATTTTGGTAACATCGACTTTGGTTTTATTATAAATTTTGTTTCAAATTGAGCTATTAAATTAAAAATGGAAAAAAAGCAAATAAGAGCACTTTTTTGTATGAGTTCAAAATGAGTGATAAAGAAGAAGAAATTGTCCATAAACTAAACGATGCTTTTGTTGTGGGTACTGTTAAGAAAAATATGGTGCAGTGGTGGTTCCAAAAATTTTGTGGTGAAGATGAGACTCTTAAAGATGAAGAAGAAAATGCACAAAAATTAGAAAAAAATTAGGCGCCAGTCATTCAACAGTTTTGGGCCATTTAAAACAGCTAGGAAAATCAAATACATATGAATTTGAAGGTCGTAAACCGAAATTATTTTTCTACCAATCTAATATTAGGGTGTAACATATGAAATTACGGAATTCGTAGGTGAGAATTAAAACGCAATATTTTTAACAAAACAAAATATATTTAATCAAAATAAGCCCCATTAGCTTCAATGGTCTTTTGCTAACGAGAAATTAGATTGTTTATCCCATTTCTATAAAAATCGACATTTTTAGAGGTTATAAAATCTTTGAATCCTTCAATCACTTCTGTTTGGTTTCGGATTTTTTATTTCTTAAATAATATTCCAAGTAGCGAAAAAGTTAAGAGTCTGTCGGTGAAAGATTTGGCGAATAAGGGGATGCGGTAAAATTTCATAATTTAATGAATTTAATTGTGATTCGAGATGTGTGTGCTCCAGCATTGTCTTACAATAGTATTGGCCGATATCAATTGATTAGCATTGACTGATTTATTTTTAATTTTTCATTCATATTGTCGATTTCGCGACAGTATGAATCAGCCGTAATTGCTTCGCCTGATTTTAAAAAAGAATAATTGATTATTCTTTTATTTGTCCATCACACAGTAAGCATAGGTTTTTTTTGGTGTAATGACGGCTTGAGTGCGTATCCTGGAGCTTCATTTGTATTTAACCATTGTCCAGATCTTTTTCTGTTATTGTACAGAATCCACTTTTTATCAAAAGTAATGATTGGATTTAAAAATGGCGTTTTATCATTTCGAATCATTCATGAACACACCTCTAAGCGTTTCAGTCTCTGACCATCTGTCAATTCGCGCGGCACCCACTTATCCAAATTTTTCACATTTTCTATTACAGCGAGGTGACGAGAAACAGTCATAAGACTAACACTTTAATCACATGCGAGAGCTCGAACTGTTGTATGTGGATTAGCTTCCACCATGGCTTTCAAATGTTCTTCGTTCACAATGGTTTTGGGCCTTTCTCGTGGCTCATTGTTGAGATTCATATTACAGGAATGAAATTTTTTGAACCACAATTGAATTATTATCTGGCCAGCTGACCCTTCTCCGAAAGCTCTATTGATATTTTCACCTACTACCACTGCATTATGTCTCAACTTGAACTCATATAAAATAGTAGACGCAAATCTTTTGTTGACACCATATTTTTAAAGGGTATAAAAAAAAATAAAAATAACAATAACTCGGTATTTAACAACAATTGAATGGTACAGTACATTAGTCCATTCCAAATAGCTGAACTTGTCAAATATTGTACAGAACATTTCTCAATCGCGGTCGACCTCTTACTGACTGAAATTCTGCAACTTGATATGTTACAACCTAATATATAT
The DNA here is from genome assembly GCA_034766995.1 of Acanthacorydalis orientalis. Taxonomy (NCBI): domain Eukaryota; kingdom Metazoa; phylum Arthropoda; class Insecta; order Megaloptera; family Corydalidae; genus Acanthacorydalis; species Acanthacorydalis orientalis. Next base: position 60,431,942 of record CM068313.1, read on the forward strand.
ATATATATATATATATATATATATATATATATATATATATATGTGTATATATATATATATATATATATATATATATATATATATATATATATATATATATATATATATATATATGTGTGTTTCTATAAGTGTGTATTTGTATATACTTGCGAAAAATATTTTTTTGTAAAGCACAACTATGTTTTGATTAAACAAAAGTATACAAAAGTATTTAAACGATTTATTATATAAAGAATGTACATAAAAAATGTTCTTGTAATTGATATTGCATTTTTTATACTCGTATGTGTTCTACGCAAAGTCATCTTCACATGAACATTTTTTTATACATCATTATAAGGAAAAAAGTTTGTATGAAATTTTAATAGAAAAACCAGAGGAACGAATAGGTTCACGCGACTGTTCAAACAAAGAAAACCATGATAAAACACAGCGGTTGTACAGAGATACCAGCATTGAAATTCACGTGTGAACTTGGAAATAGTCGCTCGTATGTAGGAACAGAATCGTAAATAAATTCTCGAAATTGTTGGAAACGGTTTGGATTTTCTTTATAAAGCTACAAAATTAATTAAAATACACACACATGTTAATTCATATATATATATATATATATATATATATATATATATGTATATATATATAGTATATATATATATATATATATATGTATGTATATTATATATATATATATATATATATATATATGTATATATATATATATATATTAATACATATATACACACATTCACTTTTATACAAGTAGCTTTCTAATACAACTGAAAAATTATGCATTAAAAATATACATACATACATACATATATATATATATATATATATATATATATATATAAATATATATATATATATACATATATGTATATATATATATATATATGTATATATATATATATATATATATATATATATATATATATATATATATTAAGAGGTTGCATTGAGAGCTACTGTTTTTTTAGTTTTTTTTGCATTTATTTCAATAACAAAACGTGTTAATAAATTAATCAAAGTATTTACTCTCGGAAGCTATGACTTTTTTCCACTTTTCAGGCAAAAGTTGAATTCCGTGACGAAAGAATGGTCTGTCTTTTGACTCAATCCATTTAGCAACCCTATTTTCTGCATCTACGTAGTTATGGTAATGTGTATCTTCCAAAGCGTTTTGCATCGATCAGAACAGATGGTAATTGCTTGGGATCAGATCCGGAGAATATGCTGGGTGCGGTAGAACCTCCCATTCGAGCTCCATCAGTGTTGGTTTCACGGCTATAGCAACATGGGTCCGAGCTTTTTCATGGAAAAGAATCACTTTTCGGCGATTTGATGCGATTGATTGTAGTTTTTGCATCAAATTATCATTCAAACGCTCCAATTGTCGATAACGTTTATATCCTTCGGTTTAAATAGTTCATAATATACGATAGACTCAATATCCAACCAATTAAAGAGCATTGCTTTGTGACTGTAGATGTTTCGCTTTATTTCGATGGTTGGCCAGGATAAATCCATGATTTCTTGCGTTTCATTGTATTGAAATAGATTTATTTTTCATGGACGGTCACGATACGTCACAAGAAACTATTCTTTCTTGCCTTGCAACAAAGAAATCAAGATGATTAAACGATTATCAATGGAATGTTCGGTTAATTCGTGTGTCAGGAATCTTCCTTATTTCAGGAGCTTTCCCATTGCTTATAAACATCATGACATGATTAATTTATCGACTTCGAACTGTTAAGCCAATTCTTTGAGGAGTTCCTTCCAACAGAACTTGCAATTGTTCATTTTCGATCTTTTTTGATTGACCTGGCCGTTGTTTGTCGTGAACGTCACAATCACCACTATTGAATTGTCGAAACCAATCACTACATACTGTATCGGATAGAACAGATTCACTATAAGTTTTCGTAAGCAATCGGTAAGCTTCAGCAGCACTTTTTTTCAAATCAAAGTAGTGTAGAAGTACACATCGGAAAAACAACTTATCGCGTACCATTTTAATTCGGTTATAGAAAAGCACTTGTGTAAACAAAGGATAGCATTTGATGACTGAATTTTAGTAAGAAATGCTCACACTTCAAAATGACATGAGACACATGTCACTACCCACAGTATATGCACCTAGAGCCATCTACACGTAAACAGCAACTTTCAAAGCAACTCATATATATATATATATATATATATATATATATATATATACACATATATACATATATATATACATACATATATATATATATATATATATATATATATATATATGTATGTGTATGTGTATGTGTGTGTATTATATCATTAGTTTGTCAAATTATCTGTTATTAAGAATTATATGTCATTACTATAAACATTAAACGTAACGAAAGATGAAAAACTGTATACTTAGTAATAAAAAAATGTAATCACTGGTAATATGAGTATGTTCATACATACATATATGTATATGGGTACATATATATATATATATATATATATATATATATATATATATATATATATATATATAATATGTCATAACAATAACTCAGTGTCACGCATTCAATGGAAAAATGGAAGAAAACATCTGTTGGAATTGGTTTCGGGTGGCAAAAAATATATATACGCACTGACAAAAATACGAGTCTGAATTCTTGATCACCGTTTTCATTCACAAAAATTCACTTTCTGGTTCTCATAACTATTTGTAATTTGTATTAACATACACACACACATACACACACACACATATATATATATATATATATACATATACAATATGTAAATGTGTGCGTGTACAATAAGTGTGAACAAGAGATAAGCGCCTGTTTTACATAAATATTATGTTCATTCATAAAAAGAAAATGAATTATATGTGTTCGTTTATCTCATTAATGTTCACAAAGTTGTTCTGAATGAATCTAGTTTATGGTCTCGATTCTTATACGCACGTTTATTTATACACATTATGTTGTTTTTAACTCTGTTATTTTTTTATAGAGTGTAGAATTTGATATAAAATAATATATAGCGTCTGACCTTAACGACGTGCAAAGTATGCACTGAATAGCAGTTGTAAATTAAAAATTCAACATCTGTTCGCTTCTTGGCGTTTTCACGAATTCGAATGCCCCGACGAAAGTTATTATAAGACTCGATCATATCGATCATTCGAGAACGATTTATGATTTTGAATAATGAAAATTAAAATCGCGACACGTGTTACATTGTCGTTCCGGTTTCTTGTACATATGTGTTTGTATTCAGAAAAGGAACGGATTCGTTCCGTCGTGAGATTGTAAACATTTGAGACAGTTGTGTAATTAACACATTCTGAAATAGATTACTAATCAGTGATGGGATGTGAGCTATGTCCATTACAAGATATATAAGCAGAGGTGGGCAACTTCTTAATAATTAGAGTGACATATAATACTTTTCATACATTTTTGAATGTTCAAGAGTCACAGAAAATATTATTTAAAAATTGTATTTATAAATAATAAAAAATACAACTGTATAGTAGTTCTACTCACTGAAGTAGAATATGTTTAATCTGTACTCGTGGAAGATTTTGATTGAGTCTTCATTTTTACAGTTAATAGTTTGACCCGAATGAGAGTATTATACAAAATCATACAAATAGTTACATCGTTAGGTTAATTAGCCGTTGTTTACCAGATATGGAAAGAAAAGGTTTTTACACGAAACATTCTTCTTCAACATTTAAAAGACATTGTATAACAATAAAACAATCTGGTTCTTCCAACTGTAAAAATTATTTTAAAAATAAATTTAGGCAACGGTAATTATTCATCAAGAATCCAAATGTCGCCGAGAAAAATAAGGGTAGTAAACCCATCGTTTGTCGCAAAAACGTTCAGAGATTTCACAACTTTATAACACGATTATAAATTTCGTTAATTATTGCTTACACTCTTACTATTAAACGTTATGCAAAGCACATGCTATGTTTTAAGTACACATGTTTCATTTAATCTCGAAATAAGCATACATATTCAACAAGGCCTAATAGCCTTTCAGATTCCTATGAAGTCTTCCTCAAAAACCTATAGTGTTGAAGCTACGATCAATAATCAATCAAATTACTCGTACATGTAACAATTTGTAACTAAGAATAACGCGAAACTTGTCACTTACAATTATAGTTAACGGTAAATAAAACAGTATAAATATAAAGTTGTGAGACCACCAAGACGAGCACAAAAAGAGTACAATAAGAGCACACATAGAGTAAATTCAACAGTAAGCACACGAGAGTAAGTTTGGGAGTACAACACAACACACGAGTACATATGACATCGCGAGTACACAATCAGGAGTACAGCAAGAGTAAGTTAAAGAGTACACAGTCAAGAGTAAGTTTTTAGAAGAGTGCAGTACAAATCACACAGTGTAATTCACACACAGAGTAGTACTCCAAAACGCGGTGTAATTCATACACAGAACTTGTACCAGAAATCAATGTAATTCATACACATCACAGTTTAGTCTTTGTACTGATACAAATAATTCAATTTAAACCATTTATATTCACGGTATCAGAGACCAATATTCATTTTAAAATAAAATATAGTTATCATTAAGTTATTAAGTGTATGCAGTTTGATTTTACAGAAAGTCTGCATAAATTTACTGCATCAACTCATTTACACATAATAAGTATATGAAAAAACATATTTGAAATTGTTAAACCTTCATCCGTCCCTCGGGTCTATTCAAATGTGTAACTTACTGAATTTATCTGATATGTTCTCATAAAATATTACACAAAAATTCAATAAATTATGATTAAACTTTACACCGCTATAAAATAAGTAACACTAAAGATCTTTGAGTCTTAAATGTTCCGCATTAATTTCTAATAATTAATTTGTTGTAATTTATATTATTTTGAATTTAAAATATATAATGAAGTGTGTTATCCTTCAAAGTACCTTACATAAAAGTAAAGACTTTACAAGTGACACCGAGAAAAAGCCACAAATCATTTTGGATTATAGTAAAAGCAAAGGCGGCGTTGATACAATTAATAAAAAGATAGCTTGTTACATTTGTAAAAGGAAAACAAACAGATAGTCAGTTGTTGTGTTATTCAACATATTAGACGTGTCAGTGAATAATGCATTTGTGCTTTTCACTAGTGTTTCCCCAGATTGGAACATCAATAAACATCAGAGACGACGGCTCTTTATCGAAAAACTGGTCGAATCTTTGATAAAAGATCATAATGCCTAGAAGAGTTTATCCCCCACGGTCTCTAAACTGTCAAAATTTAATAGCTCTTGTCTTACAGCATCTAACATAAAACATTCTTCACCGACAACATCTATAAGTGAGTGAACGGATAAAAAAGGGACCGCAAAAAGTCGGACGACCAGCACACATGAAAGTGTAAACCGTAACAAATTTATCTGCAAAATTCATATAAAATCTGTATGCCCCCAGTGTATGAACTAAAGTATTTATGTATTCAATTTGTTTTTTTCTATTCAATTTGTTTTTATTTTGTTTTAATTTGAATTAACACGTTCGCGACAGGGTCTGAATTTACTGTCTTCACCGTGGGCGGCTTTGTTTTTCGTATTTTCTCCCATCTGGCGGCGCTGATTTGAACTAAATCATATGTTACTTATTTGAACATTGTCCATCTTTTGTGAACATAAAACAATCAAAATAAAAACATACATTGTTGTTTCTGTCAGAATTATACCTGACTATTGTTATTCATCTAAGCAGTATACCAAAATAAATATTTTGCTATAATAATTTACATTATATTTTTGTTCCGAGATAGTGCCCTGTACATATCTCAATGTTTATATTTTTTAAGTAATATATTATATAACGTTTGTATATGAATTATAACCTTAATTTTAAATCGAATTTCAGTTAAAATAATTACCCATTAGGATGTCAAAAATGAAATTCGATGATCCATCAGATGAATCTGTTATATGTTATCGAAGGAAAAGGCTACGACCTATCTGCTACACTTCAGATGAGAGTACGTTAGAGGAAGAATCTAATACATTAACACTACACATGCATTGGAGTTTCGAATTTACATTTGTGTACGAATATAACATTCCAAGAGGGAAAACGGCAACCGATTCAGAGAACAGAAACGAAAAACGAAGTGATAGAACCTGAGCGTGTGCAAGACACGGAGCTTCTGATACAAAATATTAATTGCAATGATTCGTTGGAGATATATAAATTATTTGTGACCGATAGTATAATTAGAATTATGGTTCAATAAACAAACAAATAAATATGCTATGCAATGTGGCACTGGTAAAAAAATCAAAACAAAACATCAGAGATGCTGGATATTCGTCACAATAAGCGAAATGAAGGTTTTTATAGGTATATTATTAATTATGGAGATTATACAAATGCCAAACATTAGATTATATTGGTCCGAAAATAATATGTAGGGTAAAGACCGTATAAAGAATGTCATGAAGCGCGATCGTTTCTTGACCATTTTGAAATATTTACATTTCTCCGATAATAAGCCATGCAGAATCGAGGATCCCTCGAACAAAATTAGAGACATCATCGAAGAAATTCTTTATACATTCAAGAGTGTAGTCAAACCTGGGAAAGCTGTTATAATAGATGAGAGTATGATTTTATTGCGTGGACGCTTGCGTTTCTGCCAATACATCAAAGGAAAAGATCATAAATATGGCATAAAATTATAAAAGTTACGGTTAGCAAATGGTTATATTTATGGATAAGATGTGTATGCCGGGAAAAAGCTCAACCACTTCAACAAATGGACATTGATATGATGTTGTGGAAAAACTGATAAATGGCTTATTATTTGAGCATCGCACTTTGTATACAGACAGCTATTATTCCAGTATTCCGTTAGCACAATCAGTTTTACAAAAACAAACATATTTTTGCAGCACAGTGCAACAAAACCAAAACATTTTGCCAGTAGAAGCAAAAAGAAAGCAAACGTGGTGAAAATATGGCCGTGGAAAATAGTTCTAGCATAAAATTCGTCAAGTGGACTGATAAAAGAACAGTTTCCATGTTAACAACTTGCAAAAATCATAAGTGCGTACTAATCGAAGGAAAACCTGGAAAGAAACCTGATCTTGTTTTTGATTATAATAATGCAAAAAAGACGTTGATTTATCATATCAAATGTCATCAAATGTCATCTCATTATAATTGCTTAAGAAAAACAGTAAAATGGTATAAAAAATTGTAGTACAGCCTACTTTGCGGTACAGCAGTGGTAAATGCATATTACATACATAAACAATGGGGCAGTCGTCAAATGAGCATATTGAAATTTAGGGAAAAAATTATTGATAAATTATTAGGAGCTGACGAAATGCCAATAACGCAAATAAAACATAACAACCATCATTTTATAGATAGATATTCAGGCTCTGCAAGAAGTGTGCGTAAACGCTGTAGAGAATGCTACAGAAAATTATCTGAACAGATGGGTGCCCCCATATCCGCAAAAAAGCCAAGCGCATTATTACGTTTTGTCCTTTTTGCAACAATCAGCCGTATTTGTGCTTACAATGTTTTAAAGAAATTCACAAAGATAAATAGTTCCCTTATGTATATAAAGATGTAAATAAATTTAGTAATTACAGTAATCAGTTTCTTAGTTTCTATGACGCGGCAACAGTTTATGTACTACTGGTGGCTCAGTCTGCCCGATGGGACAATTGTGTATGTACCACCGGTGGCGCATCCCGTCTCTTGGGACAAACATGAATGTACCACCGGTGGTACAGCTCGTCGTGAACGTGTTAAACCAGAAATTAAAAAAAATAATATATTGCTTTTTTGTATAGATCTATATATGGGTCTATTTTCACCCTAAGGACTTCAGTGTTATTTATTTTGAGGGACGGACAAAGGTTAATTAATAGTACAGACAGAGGTCAAATTAGTAAACACATTTATTATTCGAAGTAAATTAACGCACTTGAGAATAAATACGGAACTCGGGGCGAAGTTAAATTTAGAATATCATAAATATGCATCTGTTTCACATATTTTTTTTTAAAAAAAAAACGATTACTGCATGCGTACAGTTGGCAAAATACCGATTTCTACTTACACGTGCAGACTGCCAAAATACACAAATATATTTACATACAAACATATACACACCCTTTATACATAACACACATACACACACACACACATATATATATATATATATATATATATATATATATATATATATATTTGTATATATCTGTGTGTGTTCTGCTAGTGAAATTATCGATGCTATGTTTGAAAAGAACGGGTTCGACGTGCGTGATTGCAATGGCAAATAGCATTCACCTTTTTTCACGGTCAGTAACCTTGCGATCGTATTAGTTTACTTTATGTGATCGGCTCATCCAAATGGATCCACACATTGACGGATTGATTGGAATCCAGCTGCGTTGTTTTGTCTCAATCGCACGTTTGTTCGAATTCAGTGCGATGGAGTTTCACGGTCTCGCCTCGTATCACTTAAAACGCGGACCCGTCTACACGATAATTATATCCATATTTTATTTTTCGTCCGTGCGCATTATTAATAGGTCGTTTCGGATATATTTCGGTCTTCTAATTGGATTTCTCTCTTTGAAACGGACACGAAAAAAAACAGTATTCAGTATTATGTCATGATTTATTATTGTTCTTTTTTTTAGATTTTTTTATACACACACGAATATATTTAGTTTGTTTGTCAAGTTAATAATTATGAACTGAATTTATCAGGTGTGTAGAACGCTTCTTATATAAATACTGTTTCTTGCATTTAAATTACTTAATATTCTTTACTTACTATGATATTTAAAAAATTAGACTTAGAAATTAACTGAAAAATGTTCAATTTAACCGTCATACCAGGCCGGTCAGAAGTAACATAGGCAAACTTGAGCATACTTTTTAGTAATGTTGACACGAATGGATGGCGATAGTTGTTCGATTTATGTCATTTTGTATACCGTTTTACTATTGGTAGAGAACATGAACATATATATGCTTTTCTATTGGTCAAAAAAAAATGCATTCTTAAAAAGAAACTGTTCGAAAATTACATCTGTTTGACATGTGTTTAACATTTTTATTGTTCAGTGTTCGTGAAATAATTTGTGATTAAAGCAGGCGAGTTATATTTTAATTAGATTAACTTTAATTGTTAATAGTTATTTACGTATTATTGTAGAGCACGTCTTTGGATTCAAACAATGGCAATTGGTGAAGAACATATGGTTCAGCATGTAGAGTGAAAAAATTGTCAACATCATTATAGATCATGCGATTTTACAAATTCCCAATAAATTGCATCAACAGATTAGCGGTCCTCTCTTTGTGCTTGGAAAGATAGGTATAAAATATTTTTATTTCTTAACATAATCTGCTTGTGGTTTATTACATATGGTTTTGAAAAATAATAATTTTTCAAAACCATGCTATGTGAGATACAATGATCTGAAAGTACCTAATTTGTTTTTGGGTAGCAAGAAACATTTGTATAATAAATACTGTTCAAATTTTAGTAACTGTCCGCAGTGGTTTCATCAACCAGTACGATGGAAACACTGATTGCTCCTACCATTGCAGATGTGATCGATCTACCAGTGAATGTAAGTATTCACAAGTATAATATTATTATTTATACTATAATTTATTTTGTAAAATTATAAACGTTTCTACTCTAATTACTATTCAAACTGTAGCCACATCTGCAATGTTTCCATTATTATTTTGAATAGAAACAATGATGGTGTAAGTTAATTTAGTAATTCAAAACAGTAGAAAGTTATACGATACAATAGATAACATACATTTTAGATCGTAACTAATAATTATTTTAAAATTTAATAGTGTAATAATTTTTTAAAATTCATAAATCTGTACACTGGTCTTTATAACTTAACAAATATAGATATATTTTTTATTGGTTCGTATCAGGGGTATGAAAGATTTAGGTAAACAGTGGATAGATAAGGAGTTGTTATGTCTGTCTTTGGAAGAGAAGCCCAAAAGGTTATCGTTTATTATAGAAATTAATTGTTTTACCATCGATTAATTCTTTAAGGATTTTTTTGAGATCGATTCCTTTGAAACCAGGTGTGAACGATTACATTATGTCGTACCTAACACGCATGGTGAGTTATTTAGAGGACAAAGACTACTTCTATTTGTTAATGTTCGATGAAATTTCAATTCACGAGGGGTTGTATGACCTACGTGCTGATAGAATTACTGGGCATGTTGACATGAACACCGGATTCATAGGGAAGAAATATGTAAATAGCGTTATGGTTTTTATGTACAAGATGTGTGATGTAGCTGGAAGCAGCCAATTGCCTACTGATTTTGTCGAAATTTAACTTCAGATCATTTGTCACGAATGATCATTGAAGTTATTCGAAGAATAGTGTCAATTGGACTTCGGGTTATGTGCACGGTGTGTGACATGGGATGCAATAACCAGAAAGTTTTAAATTCCTTAAAATCGATAAAAGACCCCTCCCCTTGGTTTCGATGGTAGAGCAATTTTAGTAGCGTTAATCCCAAGCTTAAATTCATAAAGCAAGACGCACGTATTACACCATTTTTCACATACATTTTTAAGAGTTAGAATTATTTTTTAAATAAAAGTGAACAGTTTGAGATTCAGTCAACAATTAACAGTAAAACACATGCTAATATAACTGATAAACAATTGTTCGAATTTTATACGATTTGCACATTATAACAGCGACAGAACTTTCTTGGTTACCTGATATTAAAAAAAAATTGACCGGGAAATTTATCAAGAAATCCGAGATTACACTTATTGTCCAACTCAATTATTCAATTCAAGACAGAATTATTATGATTGATTCAGTTTAAAGGTACGGAATTAATTTTTACATCCAATTAATGTTAATTTAATGGAAATAATGTTTGTTTTGTTTGAAGAATTGACACTTTTTTCTTATTTTTATTTTCGAAAACAAAACTGACACAATTTTATAGCTATGAGGAAATTTGTCTTTATAGTAAATGAATGAGTTTGTCCTCAAGTTTTTTTTTAAAAAAAAATATATTAGTATCATTCGAGAAATATTATATCAATTATAGATTTTAAAATCTATTCACATGAGAGGTTCTTTCAAATTTAATAACGCAACTTTTCTCAGACTTTATTAAAAAAATATTTCAGGATTACAAAGTCATTATATTCCAGATGACAAATAGATCTATTGTTTTTTTAAACAATAATATCTGTCCTTTAATGGTACAGATCTTGAAATGTGCTGATTACAACATGATAAAATCATATATAAGAACTTACAATTTCGAAATGCATTAAAACCGGCTTACACGTTTAATTTATAACATAAATTAAAACTGAAAAACAAGACTGCGGCTATTCTTCATTCCCTTAATGGGAAAAATTCTTTAGAGCCCCGTGAAATACATGTTTCGAGATTTTTTACTGAAAACAACAAATTCTGGGAGGATGGTATTATGGATCTGTCTACAAGTGACAAAAAGTCATTGATCATAATGGTCAATACATTATTTAAAAAAGTTTTCTGTATTAAAAAAAAAACATTTATCGAGAAACCTGACATTTATTGGCCATCTCAATATTTTAATTCAATACAGAATTATGACTGATTCAATTTAAAGGTACGGAATTAACTTTTATGTCGAATAAATGTTAATTTAATGGAAATAATGTTTGTTTTGTTTGAAGAATTTAAACTTTTTTCTTATTTTTATTTTCGAGAACAAAACTGGCACAGTTTTATCATTATGGGGAAATTTGTCTTAATGGTGAATGAATGAGGTTGTCCATAAGTTTTTTTTTTAAAAAAAATGTTAGTGTCAATCGAGAAATATTATATAAATTATAGATTTTAAAACTTATTCAAATGAGAGATTCTTTCAAATTTAGATTCGTAATTTTTTTCAGACTTTATTAAAAAATATTTTCAGTATTACAGTCTTTACACTTCAGATGAAAATAGATCTAATATTTTTTTAAACAATAATTTCAACATCAGTCCTGTTACCGTACAGATTTTGAAATGTGCTGATTACATCATGATAAAATCATATAAAAGAACTTAAAATTTCGAAATGCAAAAATCCGGCTTGCACGTTTAATTTACAACGAATATTAAAACTGAAAAACAAGACTGCGGCATATTCTTCATTGTTCTGTCGTCGGCCGTCGCCAGAATCGAGACTTTTTTTATAAGCTCGATCGTATCATTACCAACGCAGCATTTCGCTGCGAATGGCATGTTAATAGGTATAAAGTACGTCAATAACGTAAAGTGTGCGAAGAATTTCATCATGTGTTACCAACCGTTCATCTTAAGTGTTCTGTCTACAATGACGATCGACGGCGCTTATATACAAGCGTCGAACAGAATATCGCCACGGTCCGCAGTAAAATACAGATATATTGCATTGTGATGGATCTTCGTCTCTATCGGGCGACGTAGAACCACCTGCACAACATACCGTTCGATAACGACGACAATAACGGACGAATATGAGGAATGTGATGGAGTTTGATGATGATTGCAATTTGTATGAATGTAGATCGATGTAATGTGATTGGCACAGAAGTAAAATCATCTTGGAAATACTAGGTTATTCAATAAGTAATTTTCGTGCTTATTTTTAGTTAATTCTAAAGAACGAAAAATAAGGAAATTTGTAATATTTATAGAAGAAATTCTATTAAAATTCGACTATAGTGACACTGAAAGGAGCCTGGTAAAGAAGTCGTTATAACTAAATATAGATCAGAGATGGGCAACTTCTTCGATAATAAGAGCCACATATAATACTTTTCATACATTTTTGAATGTTCAAGAGCCAAAGCAAATATATTATAAAATTATATTTATTAGATTGGTAGAAAAATAATTGCGATTTATGACCTACAAATTCATATATATATATATATATATATATCTATATATATATATATATATATATATATATATATATCTATATATATATATATATATATATATATATATATATATATCACTTTTTTGATTTTCCTAGCTGTTTTAAGTGGTCCAGAACTGTTTGATGACTAACGTCTAACTTTTGTGCAAGCTCTTAAATTGTTTGCGTGGTTTAGGTTGAACTAATATCTTCAGTTGTTCATTATGAACAGAAAATAAACGTCCGAGCCTTTTTTTATTTTCAAGGCTCTCGTTCTCAGCATGACATTTTTGGAACCACCATTGCACCGTACATTCCCTAAAGTACCCACACCAAAAACATTGTTTAATTAATAAATTGCATGCCGTTATACACCGAATTCATAATAAAAAATATTAAGGAGGATTGATAAAATATTAATTTTATGGATAAATTGAATCTTTGTGTACATATTTGTGTAATTATATTAAAAATGTCATTTGAAAATTGTTTCTATTTAAAAAAAAACATTGTATCATCGATCATAAATTAAGCTATGCTCCTTTTTTCTTAATTCATGTAGTGTAACCGAAAAAATCAAAAAAAAATCGATTTATGAGTCATTCAATTGAAAGGCACCGAATTATTTTTACATCTAATAAATTCAACAAAATCGACAATTTGTCTTAATATTAAGTTGATAGAAAAATAAGTGCAGTTTATGACCTTCAAATTCATATATATATTTCACTTTTTTGATTTTCCTAGATCTTTTAAGTGGTCCAGAACTGTTCGATGACTAACGCCTAACTTTTGTGCAAGTTCTTAAATTGTTATGCGTGATTCACATTGAACGCACATCTTCAGTTGTTCAATATGAACTGAAGATGAACGCCCGAGACTTTTTTCATCTTCAAAGCTCTCGTCCTCAGCACGAAATTTTTGGAACCACCATTGCAACATACATTCCCTAAGGTACCCACACCAAAAACATTGTTTAGTTAACGTGCAATTTTTGCTGCTTTTCCACACGTTTTGAGCTCATACAAGAATATTGCTCTTATTTGCTTCTTTTTAATATTTAATTCAATAACCCAATTTTAAGTAACATTAACAATAAAACCAAAATCAATGTTACCAAAATACAGACCAAAAAATGATTAGAATTCAGGATAAAAAACAGAAATTATTTTCCTACCAACGTAATAGACAGCATTATATTTATTTATATTCTTGTATAGTTCATAAAGATTATTTATAATTTCACAGAAGAGATCTTTTTTTTTAAAAAAAACGCAATTATTTTACTATCGACCTAATACAAATAATAAAAAATACAACTATATAGTAGTATTACTCACCAAACCAGAATATGTTTAATTTCTACTAGCTGAAGACTTTGATAGAGTCTTCGTTTTTGCAGATAAAAGTTCTCGAGACCGTGTTAAAGTTGCGTTTTTAGAGAGTGTTTCTCTAAAATTGACACAGTAATCCGTCCCGAATTTGATTTTATTGCATTCAGCAAATCTTAATTAACAAAATTGTTTAGTTTTATACCTTTTTTAAGGAATGTCCATAACCGTAGACCCACGTTAAACAGCAGTTGGGTCACATAATGGGTATGGATGTTTAAAAAGATAATGTGAATTATCCGTTCATATATAAAATATTCTAATATTGGTACATATTATACTACTATAGATTATTAATATGAAAGTTTAAGAAAAATGGCAATGAAACTCAATATTGTTTTGAGAGCCGCGCAGAGTAACTTTGGGAGCCATATGCGGCTAGCCAGCCGCAGTTTGCCCACCGTTGATATAGAATATGGTTCAAAATACAAAATTGACTGTGAAGGAATATTATAAGAGTGATTCAATAAAACAAAAATATATCAAGTATATCAAGATACAAAAATCAAAATAAAAATCAATATATATATATATATATATATATATATATATATATATACATATATATATATATATATATATATATATATATATATAATAGGAGTTTGCATTGAAAGCCGCTGTTCACGTGTAGATGACTCTAGGTGCATATGCTGTGGGCAGTGACAGATGTCTCGTATGTCATTTTGAAGTGTGAACATTTCCCACTAAAATTCAATCATCAGACGCAATCCTTTGTTTACGCGCGTGCTTTTCTATAACCGAATTGAAATGGAACGCGATAAGTTAGTTTTCCGATGTGTACTTCTTTCTACACTACTTTGATTTGAAAAAAGTGCCGCTGAAAAGCTCATCCATAAATCACAGAATAGATAGCGAGATTTCCTTGCGCAGTTGAACTTTACTTCGCACTTTCTTGCTCTTTGTCTCTAAATCTACACAAACTCATTGAAAACTGTTATGGAATAAGAAATGGGGTCCTTCATTTTTTTCGAATACCACGAGCTGAAATTGCTTCATTGAAATACTAAGTTTTTTGCGTTTTGTTAAAAAAAAAACAAGAGAAGTCAACGTTTGGGAGAGAATAAATTCGCTTTGGTATCAAGAGTATGGAACACATTCATTGAAAACAATCAAAACTGTTACAAGCCAACCGAAAATATCATAGTTGATGAAAAGTTCCCAACCAAAGTTAGATGTAAGTTCACCCAATACATATCGAATAAGCTAGATAAATTTTCCATAAAATTTTGGTTGGCATCTGATGTAAAAAGTAAATATATTGTAAATGGGTTTCCATACTTGGGAAAAGACGAAACAAGACCGACATCAGTTTCATTGGACGAGTCCGACGTTTTGAAACTCATTAAACTATTTACTGAAACATGACTAAAGCTACTGAACCATTTACCATACTACCATTTACCACCATACTTGTCCATTTACTGAAGCTAATGAACCATTTTTTTTTGTAGAGTAACCATTCATCTGTAAAAATTGTGGTATTGAATAAGGAAACATAATTTTATTACAACACTATTTTCAAATCGTGTTAGAAATAGTGTTAAAAAGTTCGACCAACAAGCGGTAACGTTTTCAATACTGTTGTTCCTAGACCTGTATGTAAGACTGTGCTCTCATCATTATTCAAAATTCTAAATTATTCCAACTCAATGAAATTTCAATGTCAAAAAAGTATATTAGGTTAACAAGAACAATACTTGAGGCATATATATTCTAACAGGATTGAAAGAGTTAAACAAATTATTATATTTTGCAAAGTATTGGTAGTAATGTTTTATTAATACCAGTGCCGTTTCTATTTTCATAATTATAATAAATTTATGTGTCAAAAACATCACTTTGACTAATCTAAAAAAAGTGTAACAGCTGTATATATATATATATATATATATATATATATATATATATATATATATATATATATATTTATATATTAGACGATAGTTTAAAACAGTTTATTATTAATTTTTACAAGCACTATTACCAACCATAATTCAAAATGTTAAAAATATCATCCTCTCATAATAAAGAATTAAAAAACATATACTTTGTGATCCCTTAATTAATAACAATCTATATAAAAAATCATATTTGATTCGTAGCCAAAAATTCAAGTCAGCTGTGACAAAAGTCTTGACCGATAGGAGGAGAACTAATAGAAGTAGGAAAAAAAATATTAATTTCACAAAAACAACTCTTAAGGTTCATTTAAGTAATATAAGAAAGGTATTCTCGGAATATAAACATTTCGTTGTCGTCGTTTTATTCGAAAATAGATCAGACACGATGTGTAGCTGTCATATTCTTCATAATTCACAGCCAACACAAACATATTAGTGTGCTTGTTTCTCTAGATGGTCCTGTGTTCGAATCGAAATTTTCATGTAATGAATACGACAGCTTACACATAAATCACGGATATTAGTCTGTTGTTAAACGGCGTGTTAAACGGTTTGGGATGAATGTTGTTGCGAACAATAAGTCAATGTTGAAATGGAAACAGTTAAGTCGTGTCTCAGTCAAAACAAAATGAATGTTAATATAAATTATAAAAATACACAAGAACTATAAACATCAATTATACATACACACGGATTGTATATATATTAGGAGATTAGGAGATTCCATTGAAAGCTACTGTTTTTGTGTTGTTTTTTTGAACTTTATTTTAATAATAAAATGTGTGAGTACATTAATGAAAGACTCGGAAGCTATGACTTTTTCTCACTTTTCAAGGAGAAGTTGAATTCCGCGACGAAAAATTGCCTGCCTTTTAAGTCAATCCATTTAGCAACGCAATTTTCAACTTCTCCGTAGTTATGGAGATGTGTATCTTTCAAAGTGTGTTGCATCAATTGGAACAGATGGTAATCGATTGAGGACAGGGACAAAAATTTAGTTGGGTGCGGGAGAACCTTCCATTCGAGCAATATCAGTGTTTATTTCACGACTATAGTAACATGGGGTCGAACGTTGCCACGGAGAAAAATCACTTTTCGGTCATTTGATGCAGCAATTGAAGGTCGTTTTTGCATCAAATTATCATTCAAACATTCCAATTTTTGTCCATAACGTTTGGCGGTGATTGTTATCTTCGGTTTCAACAGCTCATAATACACGACACCCTATATATCCCACCAAATAGAAAGCATTGCTGTGATCGTAGATTTTTCCCTTTGGTGTCAACGTTGATGGTTGGCCAGGATCAAATCACGATTTCATGAGTTTCAGGTTATCGAAATAGAACAATTTTTCATCACCAGTCACGATACGTCACAAGAAACGCTTATTTTTCTGCCTTGCAAGCAAAGTAATCGAGATGTTTAAATGATTATCAATATTATTTTCGGTCAATTCATGTGGCAGCCATCTACCTTGTTTTTGGATCTTTCCCATAAGCCATGGGAAAGATCCAAAAACAAGGCAGAACGTCGCTAATGGTTGACTTATCGACTTCGAACCACTTCTTGGAATGTTTGAGCAGGATTTTTTCCACTAGAACTTGCAGTTGGCCATCTTCAAACTTTTTCGATTGATCTGGCCTTTGTTTGTCGTTAGCGTCACAATCATCACTTTTGAATCGTCGAAACCAATCTCTACATACTGTTTCCGATGGAGAAGATTCGCCATAAGTTTTCGCAAGCAATCGATAAACTTCAGCTCAACTTTTTTCAAATCAAAGTAGTGTAGAAGTGCTCATTGAAAAACAATTTATCGCGTTCCATTTTAATTTGGTTATAGAAAAGCACTCGTGTAAACAAAGGCTGGCATCTGATGATTGAATTTTAGTATGAAATGTTTATACTTCAAAATGACATTAGAGACATCTGTGTACTGACAGCATACGCACCTAGAGCCATCTACACGTGAACAGCGGCTTTCAATGCAACCACCTATTATATATATATATATATATATATATATATATATATATATACACACACACGAGGGTGGTCTCAGAAGTACCCGACCCAACAAAGAAAACACAAAAATTTTGGAAAAAATTATATTTATTTTTCAACATAATCTCCTTTCAGCTCTATACACTTTTCCCAGCGATGTTCAATAAGTTCGATACCCTTTTTATAATAAGAACTGTCTTGCTCCTCAAAATACCCATTAACTGCCGACATCACTTCTTCATCGTTGGGAAATCTTTGACCACTGAGCCATTTTTTCAAGTTTGGGAACAGAAAATAATCCGAGGGGGCTAAATCTGGCGAATAGAGTGCATGAGGTAACAATTCAAAGTTTAATTCATTAATTTTGGCCATTGCAATAACGGATTTGTGAGCTGGTGCATTGTTTTGATGAAAAAACAACACTTTCTTCTTAGCCAAATGCGGCCGTTTTTGCTTGATTTCTTCGCTCAAACGTTGCAATAAGTTCGCATAATACTCGCCGTTGATAGTTTTTCCTTTTTCAAGATAGTCAATGAAAATTATCCCACGCGCATCCCAAAAAACCGACGCCATGACCTTGCCTGCAGATGGAACGGTCCTCGCCTTCTTTGGAGCCGGTTCTCCCTTTTCAGTCCATTGTTTTGATTGTTCTTTTGTCTCGGGTGTGAGGTGATGGACCCATGTTTCATCCTTGGTTATGAAACGGCGCAAAAATTCTGCTTTGTTGTTGTGAAACTTCGCTAAACACTCAATTGAAACATCTTCACGACACTGTTTTTGCTCGAGTGTGAGCAAACGCGACACCCATCTTGCACACAGCTTTCTCATGTCCAAATTTTCAGATAATATGCGATGTACCGCACTTTTTGAAATGTTTACTATGTCTGCTAGTTCGCGCACTTTCAGTCGACGATCATCCAGTACCGCTTTGTGGATTTTCTTCACCATTTCTGGAGTCGTCACCTCATTTGGTCGACCACTGCGATGCTCGTCTTGGCAGCTCGTACGGCCTCGTTTAAACTCTGCTACCCAATATTTCACTATTGTAAACGAAGGAGCAGACTCACCCAGAGTAGAATCCAGTTCAGCTTTTATATTGGTTGGGCTGAGGCCTTTCAAATAAAAGTATTGTATCACGTAACGATGACCAATTTTCTCCATTTTCACAAATTCACCGAAAACGTTCACTATTGATGGCTGCCAAACAAATACTAAACAACGTGGCGTCCTCAAACTTGAAACATATGCTTTATAGATTGTGTACTTTCTAATACAGTGATATTTTTCAAACAACTACCGCCATCTCTAGGTCAGGCCGGGTACTTCTAGGACCACCCTTATATATATATATATATATATATATATATATATATATATATATATATATAAACACATTTATATACGTTGAATTACTTTTTAAAATGCAATTAGTTATGTTATCTTTACTAGCTGCTTATAAACGCATCCCTATGTAAGAAATAAATTTGTTCTACTCAATATTCACCTAGCTAATTTTTTTAAAATGCTGGATGTCGTCTAGAGCCATCTACAAGTGAGCAACTGGATTCAATGCCACCTCTTATTATATATATATATATATAAATATAGCCTCGGCCAAAAGTATTGAGCATCCTATAATTACGCACTTATATTCAAATAAGGTTATGTTGTGTAAAAAGAAAATTATATTTGTTTAAAGGTAATCAAATTTATTTTTATATTATAATATTTCGCCCTCCCCTTTAACTTTAATTACTGCAGCGATTTTTTGGCATTGTTGCGACTAGTCTAGGACACTAGTCCCTAGTAATATTCTTCTATTCTTCCTCAATAACAGTTTTCAATGAGTTTTTGTAGATTTAGAGAGAAAGAACAAGAATGTAATGCGTAAAGTTCAACTGAGCAAGGGAATGTCGCTAGCTATTCTGTGATTTATTCATTTTCTTATGTATTTATA
Organism: Acanthacorydalis orientalis; assembly: GCA_034766995.1. Lineage (NCBI taxonomy): Eukaryota > Metazoa > Arthropoda > Insecta > Megaloptera > Corydalidae > Acanthacorydalis > Acanthacorydalis orientalis. Next base: position 60,452,188 of record CM068313.1, read on the forward strand.
TATCTTGTAGGTATAGACTACACTGATCAGAGGGTTTCTTTATATGATCTAGATATAAAAAGCGAAGAATGGTAGATCAAATTCTATTACAAATTTTTGATGACAGCTTTTTTCAATTTATATGTTATCTGCTATAAGGTAAATTATAAGCAATATCCATTCTTTGACTTCTTAGTTTTATTTGCTAGGAATTTAATTGATTTTCGTAGATCAAAATTGTTACATAGAAGAAGAATGTGGCCAGAAGGACACCCTTAAAAAACATCCAAATTATTAGAGAACGTAGAAGATCACCTTTCTATAAAGGAGAAAAATCGAAGAAGATATGTTAGGTAGTCTGCAAGAAAAGGAGGAAAACGGACTGATTACCTATTCGCAAATACAATATTCCCTTATACATTGAGTACTTCATAGTTTACTACACATAATGTATGGTTCATTATCAAAAGGAACAAATAATTTAAATATTGTCTTTACTGCTTTCATATAAAATGCATACCTTGTTTATAATATAACACTTTAACACTTTATATTATAACACTTTATAATATAAAGTGTTTTTTTTTTCTTTAGAATATTCATTTTAAAATATAATTTAAAATTGAAACTAACAAAATTGTTTGTTTTCACTTTTCATAACTTCTTTCATCGTTATAATACAGATTTAGTAAAGTTATAAAAATAATGGGGGATCTTTTGAGGATTGAAATGTATAAAGAGTTTTCTAATAAGGACGAAATTTTTAAGAGGTTACATTTCAGAGACGTCAAACTGACAGCTGTATTTTTTTGATATTTGTTAAGTTTAGACATTGCCATTTTTAGCATACAAAAAAAATGAAGCATTAAAATAATACAATTGTATTATGAAAATGAACTCTCTATAAAAATACATTTCGTAAACCACACGATATTTATTCAGACATACTCATTCATTTGAATCAATAATTCTTTGATTGCTGAGTAAATTCGAAGAAACTGGATCGGTTAAAGATAAAGAAACACCAATACGTGTTCGTTCTAAAGAAGACATTGATTTGGTTCATGGAAGTGTGTAAGAAGAGACAGGACTCTCAATTTCACGACATTTGCAACAATTGGGCTTTTAACAGGCGACCACTATTTTTAGAAGGATTTATTTCTGAAGTCTTATAAGATTCAATTAACACAAGAATTGAAGCCAGCAGACCATTAACTGCGTTGGAGGTTAACTAATTGGATGCTGAAACAACAACACGGTTTTTCTGAAAAAGTAATTTTTAGGGATGAGCCACATTTCGAACTTTGGCTAAATTAACAAGCAAAACTGCCGAATATGGAGTGAATAAAATCTGGGGGTGATCGTTGAGAATTCACTCCATACAGAAGGAGTGACAGTTTGGTGTACGCTTTGGTCTGGTGGACTCATTGGTCCTTACTTCCTTCCGAATCAAGCTGATAATACGATAACTGTGAATAGAGAAAAATACAGAAACCAGATAAGCAATTTTTGTGGGAAGAATTGGATGATATTGATCTGGAGAACATGTGGTTTCTAGCAGGTCGGTGCATCAAGCCACACAGCTGGTGAAACAACTGGTTTATTGAGGATGAAATTTCTTAGTTGGGTTATTTCTAAAAGATATCGATTGGCCACCGAGATCCTATGATTTAACACAGTTGAACAACTTACATTGAGGTCATGTTAAAA
>CM068313.1:60458876-60488876 GCA_034766995.1 Acanthacorydalis orientalis
GGGAATACGGGACATGGGAAGGATCTCTGACCTTAAATTCATAATTTTTGTTCTGGTCTCTACTGCAACGTGTGGTCGTGCGTTATCTCCCAAAAATAATACTTTTTTACGATTTACAAGTGCTGGCTGTTCTTGTTTTAATGTATCGTGTACTGCTGGAGTTGTTCACTATAAATGTTTGCCGTTAGGGTTTGACCCACTGGTATATATTTATGGTGAATAATTCTTTTTAAAGTCCACCAAAAACAGAGAAGAAGTTTTCGCGGTGTTAACTTTCCTTTAGGACTTTGTGGGACTGGATCACTTAATGAAAGCCAGTGGTGGGTGAGCTTGTAGTTAGAATAAATAATCGATTTTTCATCAGCGGTCAAAATTTGATCGAAAAAGTTCTCTGATTTTACTCGTGAAATAAGAGATGTACAGATTATAAGTCGCTATAATTTTTTATTGGGAGTTAATTCGTGTGGTACCCATGTACTTAATTTCCAACTCTTTGCTATTTTATGCAAATGCTTCCGTATTGTATCGTCACTTATTTTGAACCATTCTGTAAGCTGTTGACACGTTAAACTGGAATTTGTTTTAATCATTGTATCCAATTCATCGATATTTAAATTTGATGGTCTGCCTATCTGGTCTTATGTTTAATGGATTCATCCCTGGTAGAAAATTTTTTAAACCATCTCTGGGTCATTCTTGATGTAACTGTATTTACTCCAAATGCAGTATATTTTTTTTTGTAGTTTCTGTAGCGTTACTCCCAAGTTCAAATTCATAAAGCAATCACGCACGTATTATACTATTTTTCACAGGTATTTTTAAGGGTTAGAATTACTTTTTTAATTAAAGTGATCAATTCGATATTCATTCAACAATTAACAGTAAAACAGATGCTAATATAACTGATAAACAATTCTTGGAATTTTGTCTGATAACAAGTGTAAACTATTCTTGGAATTATTGTGCGTTATAACAACGACAGGACTTTCTTGGTTACCATATATATATATATATATATATATATATATATATATACATATATACATATATACATATATACATATATACATATATATATATATATATATATATATATATATATATATATATATATATATATATATATCGAGCTGCTAGATAACATCTATAAAAAAGCAACGATGTCGGTGAAGCTACATGAAGAAACAAGAAAGATAAAAATCGAGAAAGGTGTAAGACAAGGAGATGCAATTTCTCCGAAATTGTTTACTGCGGCCTTAGAAGAAGTATTCAAATCGCTCGACTGGGAGGACAAAGGAATCGAGATAAAGGGCGAAAGATTAAGCCATCTCCGGTTTGCCGATGATATAGTTATTTTCGCAAATACTCCGGAAGAGTTGCAAAAGAGAATAGAAGAACTAAACGATGCCAGTCAAAAAATCGGCCTCAACATGAATCATACAAAGACAAAAGTACTGTTCAATGCGTTTGTATGTCCGAAGAAAATTGAAATAAAAGAAACGGAAATAGAAGATGTCACGAAATATGTTTATCTAGGCCAGCTTATCAACAGAGATGGATCATTCACGGAAGAAGTAAATAGGAGAATAAAAATGGGATGGAGCTCTTTCGGACGAAACGCCTCAATATTTAAATCAACAATCCCACTCTGTTTAAAGAAAAAAGTATTCGATCAGTGTATACTACCGGTCCTTACCTACGGCAGCGAAACATGGGTGCTTAACGCCAAAATAGTTCAAAGACTCCAAACAACACAACGAAGTATGGAAAGATGCATGTTGGGAATAACAAGAAGAGATAGAAAGAGAATAGAATGGATACGAAAACAAACAGGAGTCACAGATATAATAAGAAGAGTAAAGAGTCTAAAATGGAAATGGGCGGGACATGTCGCAAGAAGAGAAGACAACCGATGGACAAGAGAAATTATTGACTGGGAACCAAGGAATATGAAAAGACCGAGAAAGAGACCAATGAACAGATGGGATAAGGATATTAAAAACTTTATTGGAAAACTGTGGAAAAGAGAGGCACTGAATCGAACAAAATGGAAAGTCATGGAAGAGGCCTTTATCCAGCAGTGGATTGACAGGGGCTGAAGATGATGATGATGATGATGATATATATATATATATATATATATATATATATATATATATATATATATATGTATATATCAAAGGCAATATACGTTCAACTTCTTAGGAATATACAGTCTTCTATTATTATCAATACGCTTAATCACTTAAGAATCAATTACAATGATTAAAATGACAAATTTAATGATCTTTCGAAGTGATTCCGCCACAACCGTCTCTCTCGGCAGCACGTCTGCTACGGATCTCAACTGACCAAGAAATCATGTACAATCATCGATTTATACGTCTGTGCGTTATTGTCCAGAAGCGGCCAAGACATTTAATCTCGATATTCATCTCGAACTCGAAGAATACTATTTCACAAACGATTCAGAACACACAATTAATAATCAGCGTTGACGGTTTGGCCTTCCAGTATGAATTTCTTGTGGACGACTCCTTTCGAGCAAGGTCGTGATTCGGCTCTTCTGCATGCACACTTTCTTCGGTTTTGTCTCTTCTGGGCTCCGTCATTCATCATTTTGTCGCTTTATGAGTAGCTTGTACAGATAACACCATGTTTCATCACCAGTTACGATGTTTTTCATGACATCGGGATCAATATCGACCTCTATAATCATGTCTTGAAGTGTTCCACTTCTACGTCTTTTTCATCCTTTGTCAGCGTATGCGACACGAAGCGTACACAGATCTTCTGCTAGCTCAAATTCTAGATCAGAATTTTTTGTACAATGCTTTTAGATAATCATGGCCACCGTTTTTTGGGATAAAAAAGGTCTTGCGTGTTGATTTTCTTGAACGTGTAATGACAATTAATACCGATGTATATTGTGAAACTTAGACGTACCATTCAAACAGAATAGAATACAACAGAGTAGAAAAGCAGAGCAGAAGATGTGGGTTGCTGTCCATTTGTGATTGTATTTTTGCACGATAATGCGGTACCTCATATCTTAACTTGAATTGTTCAAATGTAGTAAGACTTTGGATGAGACAATTTCGACCACCCACCCTACAGACTGGATCTCGTATCAAGCGATTACCACTTGTTCTTGCACCTAAAGAATTCCAACGCTTTGAAAATAACGAAAACTTAAGACAGGAGCTACCAATTGGTTCAAGACGAAGGCAACGGATTTCTTGGAAACGAGAATAAGGAAGCTGGTGCTACAATACCAAAAATATGTGGAAGTCAATGGTGACTATGTGGAAAAATAATGTACAGGTGCGGACAGTCGTATTTGTATACAAGAATTGATACTACAAAAGACCACATGATTGAATAGCATCATAAGTTTTGCAGTCTACAGTGTAGATTGATGTTACATCGTATTATTCTAAGAAAATATTAATCATTTTTGTATTCACAATGAAAATGGTGCAATAAGATACAATTCTGTGTAAATTCTGTGACACTCGTATTCGTACATTTAAGTGTTCGTTTAAAAACTGTGAAAGTGGATACATTAAAACTTAGAAGAGTTTGTAACATTGATACCTATACAATAGTAACATTTTTGATTATTTTGTGGTACGTGAAATAGATATCAGCAATCATGTGAAGAAAAGGATTCGAAACAACCATAGAAAGAAGAAAATTAGTAGTTTACATACATGAAAGCGGTAAATCTCTAAGTAAATTAATAAATTTGTTCAAAGAAGTCATTTCAGCGTGCAGTATGTTATAAAAAGTACAAAAGCGAAAGCAGAGTCGAAAATAAATCTAAAAATATAAGGAGAAAAATACTAAGTAGTCGGGATGAGAATGAAATTTTGAAGGAAGTAACAAAGAATTATTTCATTAGTGCTCCTAAATTTTCTGCCACTATTGGGAAGACAACTGGAAAAAAAACGATAGTGGACGTGCAATTAGTAGAGCCTTAAGTAGATATGACTACAAGAACAGATTAGATAGAAAAATACCATTCATAAGTAGCATTTATTAATGCTACGTTCTTTCTTTCTATTGAAAGAAACGTTTAGAATTTGCTAAAAGGCATATAAACAAGGTATACCGTTTTCGAATAAAATCATTTTCACCGATGAGAGCAAATTTTGTCTTCTCGCTTGGGATGGAAAGAAAAAAGTATGGCGAATTCCAAATCAAAGCCTGATAACATAGTAATAATTAATGTGATAATGAACTCGATGATATATGTAAACATTTTGAAAAATAATTTGAAAGAAAGTGCAATAAATATGAGAATAGACTAGGATTTTTATTTCCAACAAGATGAAGATTCGAAACATACCGCTTACAATGTGTGCCAGTAGATCATTTATAATTGCCTACATATACTGCAAACTCCTCTTAAATCGCCAGACATGAACACAATAGAAAATCTTTTAGCCCTTATGTGAAGAGCGTATCAGAAAACATGAAATTTCCAATAAAAAAACAGCTAAATAAGATACTTTGGAACGCCTGAACAAATACAAAATTTATCTAAATTTATGCCAAAATGAATTGTAGCTGTAATTAATGCTAATGGAAACCATGCAAAATATTAATTTAAAAATTACATTACATTTTGTTTGTTTTTATTAATTGTTTGAATATTTTTGCGTTGCATATTTATCAGTTTAATGGAAAAGTGTAATAATTAAAATTAAATTTATAATTATAAGTAAAACATAATATGTTTAAGTAAAACAAAATACTGAAAATTCTAAAACAATGCCTTTAATTTGAGGAGAAAATTAGTATTTTGTTTAAAATTGACAACTGTTAGAATACTTTTTCTGACCACTATACGTAGATGTCTTTTGCCAACAAATCATTTTTATCATTGATAGTTTTATTCAGTTGGCGAACGCATCTTACTCTAAAAACACGCCTCGTAGGTAGATAAATAGAGAAAGAGAGAGAAAATAAATTTGTTATTATTATTAAATTTATTAATATAATAAATAAATTTATTCGATAAGTGATATTTATCTAATTAATTAAATTTGAAACAAATACCAAAAAAATAATAATGCAAACATTGATTAAGTAATTATGTTATTATATGTACATTGATTTTTAACTTATGTCATATTTAATAATGAATTTTGTCATTCGACCAGTCTCGACCGAACTCAAGTTTGTTATGTTTCATTCATTTTATGTCAAATTATAAATTAAAATTTGTTTACGTTCAAGTAGTTAAATATAAGCAAACTTGAAAGAAATCTTCTCTCTTCTTTCGTTCACTCACTCAGACTCATCTGTAATCTCGATACATCGATCAATCTTTCAAGCAACCGCAACATATGATAAATGTATGATACCGCAAGTCCAAAACTTGAATGGCGTACACGAGGCATCGAATATTAGCATACCAAAAAAAAAATTAAAAAAAATCTATCGATTACATTTCGTTCAAGACGCGACAACAGATGTACACTTTCAGCAGACGTACGGACTTTTATAAAAGAGTTAAAAGATCTTAAGGATACGAGAAAAATATAAATGTGTCTTCATCTAAATAAAAGTGTTGTGTACGATTCTGTGTACTCTTTATTCTTTATGGTTATGTAGTGATTTTAACTGAAGTCTGATACCATATGATTATTTTTTTGTATAGTTTGCCAATTTCTTTACACATATGTAAATACGAGGAGGATTTGAAAAGTTCGCAACCTAACTATGAAAGAAAATAACTTGGATTTTTAAATTAATTTTATTTTTCAATATGGTCTCCTTGAATTTCAATGTACTTCATCCAGCGATGCTACAGTGCTTTCATACCTTTTCGTGGAATTCCTTTTCTTGGAGGTCTTCAAAATAACGATTCAGTGTTGCTATCAGTTTTTCATCTACCGAAAATCGCTTACCACTAAGGATTTTTTTAAGTTTTGGACACAGATGGAAATTTAAGGGAGCCAAATCTGGGACAGCAAGTCCTACTTCAATCCAACGAGTTTTGCCATGGATACAACACTTGTATGGAGACATGCATTGTCCTAACGGAAAATGATTTTTTTTTGATAAACCTGGTCTTTTCTCACGAATTGTTTGATAGAGTCGATCAAAAAGTTTATACTCTCCTATTATCATTTGACCGTTTGAAAGGTAGTCAATTAGCGAAATCCCTTTAGTATGCACAAAAATTGAAGCTGTAACTTTTCCAGCGGATAAAACTAATTTTACTGGCGGATAATCACTATACTTCCATTATGGAGTGTAATAGTGAACCCAAGTCTTATCTGTAGTCACAAATCGCAGGATAAAATCAGTCGTATCCCTTTTAAATCGATCAGAACAGTATTGGGAAATTTGTATTCGAATACGTTTATGATCAATTGTCAGCAAACGCGGCACATATCTTGCCGATAGTTTTTCCATACCTAACTCTTCAGTTACAATGTGATACACACGTTCATCTGAGACATCAATAATTTCGGACAGTCTCAATTGCCGATCCTGTAAGACAATATCGTGCACTTTGTGAATGATTTCTTCTGTTGTTGCAGTTTTCGGACATCCACTACGTGAGTTACATTCTAACCTTGCACGGCCAAATTTAAATTCAGCTGCCCACTTCTTTACGGTTATATAAAAAGGTGCACTATCACCCAATACATTTCTCATCTCGTTAAAGATTTTTATGGACGTTAAGACTTTTCTGACAAATAACTATATCACCGCACTGTTTGACCGTATCAATTTCAACAACGGCACAAAAAGAGCTTTATTTAAATTGATGTTTGCAACAAACTGCTTCACACATGAATTATAAACTTTGAGGTTATGTATAAGATAGATATCGCTTTGTAATTCACCACAAATATTTAAAATATTACCTTCACTTATATGTAAGGCAGCGAACTTTTCAAATCACCCTCGTATATGAACTCGTATTGGTGTTATATATGAGATTTTTTTATCGTGCACTTATAAAGGTTCATTTGTACGTTTCACATTTAATGAACAGCAAATGTCTCGATAATAAAGATTTATAGATTTCAATTTCTTAAATCTTAAATTTAATTTATCTTTCTAACACAATAAAATTAATTAAAGAAAATTACACAAGTTCTAAAACCAACCTTCGAAATGAGAGCACAATGAACTACTCCATATTTTATTATCGTAAATAAACTTTATTAATTGATACATTTAGGTTATTAATACATAAATTGATAACATAAATTTAATTTATATTAATCAACTACATATAAAGCTATATGTAAATGGTACAAGCATTGAAACCAATAGTATTGATTATAAATAAGGACAGTACAAACACAATTTTCATAGAGGTTTGTTAGAATAAAGACATTTTTTTGTTGAATAAAAATAGTTTTAGTTTTCAGGTGGTTACTTTTATAATTTAATAATTCTTAATTTACATATTAATCTTCAACTTTTACAATTTAATTTAATTATAAACTAAAAATATCTGTCAATTTAATAGTTAAAAAATTCTATTTTTTAATCTAAACATTGCTGTTGAAATTCTTATTAGTATATCAAAAAAACAAATTTTAGTCATGTTAATATTAGAAAATTCAATAGTGTTGTGTGGGATATTAAACCATGTCATGATACACATAATCAAAACATAAACAAAATATTTTAAATACATACATACATACATATATATATATATATATATATATATATATATATATATATATATGTATATAGTGTTGTGTGGGATATTAAACCGTGTCACGATACACATAATCAAAACATAAATAAAATATTTTTAGCAACATGTTTTCTATAGAAACTAAAGAAACTAAAACTAATACATATACCTGCGCTACAGATAATTTAAAAAAGTATTAAAAAGTAACTAATATGTAGAGCCATTATACATTTTTCTAACTTCTGTTATCGATTTATGACAAAATATAAATTTTTAAAAATACTTGTGTTCTCCAAATGTAAAATACATTTGCTACGCCACTGAAAAATATATTTTTTTTCTTCTAATTATGGACTACTTATTAATTTATTTAATAAAAAAAATTGATAATTTTTTGACCAAAATTTCAAAATTAATTCATACATTAACTGGTTAAAAAAAACTGCCGAATATGGGGTAAAGAAAATCCGACTTGTCGATTCAGGCGGCCGGGCGCACAGTGGTCGGAAACGCAACAATATGCGGACAAAAATCACTTTTTCGAATATAATAGAAACACAATTATATCCTGTACAATCATTTGAAACACACTGGAGACAAGCAATTCGTGATGTATGACGGCAAATATTGCGAACTGCGAAGTGTGAATGACAATAAAGTCCGAAAATCAATTAGGATCGCAGCGAAGAGAAGAGTTATTTTTCATGTATATAATTGTGTTCCAGTTATTATGAACTACAATGGATACCTGTCCTTCAGGTAATTTTTTTAAAGCTTCCAAAATACTTTTGACGAAGAACGATAGTTTTTCGTCTTTGTTACATAACATAAAAGTGGGATAATTGATATAAGCTTATAAAATATCGTGTCAAAAAACTGTTTATATATCATAAACTAGACACTTCACTCTTCCAATTACTTTTGTCTGCCTTTATGAGCCCAATTAGATTTTGCATAGCACGAAAGAATTTGGAATTGTGCATTTACTACATTTAGTTGTACAATAGCGTGTATTGCTTGTATTTTGCATGATTTAACTGTATTAAAATATCTGAATAATTTATCAATTAAAATGTCAGAATGTCTGAAATTTAGTTAAATAATAGAAGTGGTGTAAACAATAATAATTATCAAAATGAAAATCGCTAGGTACATGTAATTCTAATATGTATGTATGTATCTATCTATCTATCTATATATATATATATATATATATATATATATATATATATATATATATATATATATATAAATAAATATATGTATATATATATATAAATATATATATATATATATATATATATATATATATATATATATATATATATATATATATATATATATTAGTTTGTAACATATCAAGTTGCCGAATTTCAGTCAGAGGTCGACTGCGATTGGGAAAGGTTCTGTGCAATATTTTACAAGTTCAGCTATTTGGAAGTGACTAATTTACTGTACCCTTCAATTGTTTTTAAATACGGAGTTACTGTTGTTATTTTTATTTTTTTATACCCTTTAACAGGATGATGTTCACAAAAGATTTGCGTCTCCATTTTTAATATGAGTTCAAGTTGAGATAAAATGCAGCAGTAGCAGGTAGAAATATCAATGGAGCTTTTAAAGCAGGGTCGGATAGACAGAGTACCAATCAATTATGGTTCAAAAAATTCGTTCCAATAATATGAATTTCGACAATGAGCCTCGAGGAAGGCCCAAAACCATTGTGTACGAAGAACATTTGAGAGCCATGGTGGAAGCTAATCCACATACTACAGTTCGACCTCTCGCATGTGATTTAAGTGTCAGTGTTATAAGTGTTTCTCGTCACCTCGCTACAATAGGAAAGGTGAAAAAGTTGGATAAGTGGATACCGTACGAATTGACAGATGGTCAAAAACTGAGACGCTTAGAGGTGCGTTCTTCATTGATGATTCGAAATGATAAAACGCTATTTTTAAATCGAATCATTGCTTGTGATAAAAAGTGGATTCTGTATGATAACAGAAAAAGATCTGGACAATGGTTAAATGCAAATGAAGCTCCAGAACACGAACCCAAGCGGTCGTTAAACAAAAAAAAATGTATGGTTACTGTGTGGTGGACAAATAAAGGAATAATCAATTATTTTCTTTAAAAACCAGACGAAGCAATACGGCTGATTCATATTGTCGCGAAATCGACAATATGAATGAAAAATTAAAAACAAAACAGCCAATGCTAATCAATAGATATGGGCCAATGCTATTTTTGTCGAAATTTAACTTCAGATCATTTGTCACGAATGATCATTGAAGTTATTCGGCGAATAGAGTCAATTGGACTTCGGGTTATGTGCACGGTGTGTAATATGGTATGCAATAACCTGAAAGTGTTAAATTCCTTAAAATCGAAACAAATATCCCTTCCTTTGATTTCGATGGTAGAGCAATTTTTAGTGTTGTGTTAAATGTTCTTTTTTTGTATTTATTACAAGTGTTTAGTTATTTATTGTTAGTGTTAAATATTTTTTAAAAACATATAAATTACATAGATAACTGTGAAATAAAACTGTCTTTTTTGTGAATTGTAAACAGTATCATACAATAGTATGATTGGAAAAAAAATTAAATAATTTAAAATATATTCATATCCATTCAAAAATATGTAATTTTAAAATAATTTTATAATAATTTTGAAGTAATGAATTTCGTATTTTAAATGGAATTGGTTACTTGAGAATTATTATAAGATTGTATTAAAATTAAATATTTCTGAATGGGAATCTATACCATCGCTAATATTCAAATTTCAAGAATTTAAATCTGCCGCACAAATATCGCGTGGACAGTGCCGTCTGGTTATGTCAGCATGAGTTAACACCCCGCACCCCCAGCCTATTTTTCTTTTCCCATAGATTTTTAACCCATACCTTGTCATCTAGATGGTCTTTCATCTATGGAAGCAGCAGTCAAAACAGTGGATAACGACTGATGAAAGTGCGCCGAAGAAGGTAAAGACCGTTTTATTGACTGGGAAGACGATGGCTACTGTTTTTTGTGATTTACAAGGAATAATCCTGATCGACAACTTAACGAAGGGAAAAACGATAACAGGAACCTATTATGTAACATTATTGGACCGTCTGAAAGAAGAACTAAAACAAATACGGCTAAGATTGTCGCACAAAAAAGTGCTCTTTCACCACGACAACGCTCCGTCCACAAATCGACCGTTTCAATGGTAAAATTGCACGAATTAGGCTTCGAATTGACTTCTCATCCATTCCTTCCTCCTCTCCTATTCTCTGGACTTAGCTTCGTGCGGCTTCTTTCTTTTCAAAACTTTGAAAATTTAGCTCGGTGGGAAGTAATTCTCTTCAAATGAGGATGTCATCGCCGCCGTCAATACGTATTTTGCAGACTCGCTGGACCAAGTGTATAACCCTCAGTGGAAACTATGTTAATAAATCGATTTTTCCCAAAAAAAACGGCGCTTAACTTGCTTTTTTACCATACTTGTCAAACGACCATCGTAGATTAAAACTGAAGTAAAGTAAGAAGTTGTTTGATCACAGAATGTTCTCTAATATACTGATTTTGAATTTAAAATCGGATTTTCCAATCTACAAACAGGACAAAAGCAACTCAAAATCAAGACAAAACTAAAAAACAGATGTTTTGAATATCTCATACACTCAGTTTAATCAACTAATCGTTTCAGCACAAAGAATTTATTCAAAATGAACCGTGTAAACCGGTCTTAAACGAACAATTCACGTGCGTGCCTTACTTAACCCATATGCATTCATGTGACATTTAATTTTTTACAAACCGAACCCTGTTTAATGTCGCATTTCCCTCTCTCTTTATACATACATATATATATATATATATATATATATATATATATATATATGTATATATATATGCATAACGTATTATAAAACCATAACAAGAAAGCGTGCATGGATATACTTTAATTTTTTTATTCGATTCAATGAATACAACCCGGAAGTGTGCCATTATAAATCAAAGTAAACAATTGTGGATGTTAATATAGATCACGGAGTACGTCTAAATATTTACGTTGTTGGTTAAATCTGTTATATTTTAAGTAACGGCATACTTTCTAAAATAACACAAATAATAAATGAGTTCATATTTTATCTGTAAGTTATTCCGTTATTATTATTATTTTATACAACACGTGCTCGAAGAATGTGCACTAAAAATTTGAAATTTATTTTTAAAATAACCAATGTAAACACTTGATCTGATTTAATTTTATTTTCAATAATTAAGCATTAAGATGTTACTCTTTCACAATATGTGATATGTTAATATCTAATGAGTAAATAGAATCAGAACAGATTTTCTTCTTCGTTAATTATTTAACCAGTTAACTGCGTTCGACGTGTATACACGTCGATCCAAAACTATATTTCAGTGCGGTTGACGTGTATACTCGTGTAAAATAAAAAAAATACTATTTACTATAAAAACTCTAATGTTGGTAAAAAGTAATATAAATTCTATTTAGTGGTATGTTTCCATTATATTACCAGTAAAACTATTATGTGTTTTATAAAAAAGTTTTATTATTTGATTATTCTCTTTGGTATATCGGTTGTTCCTCGTATAATGTATAACTTTTACAAATTGAGTTGATTATTTTCACCAGTGCATCGGGGATTACCAAAATTGTTTCGTGTACTTTACTGTGTATATCGGGTATTCCCCGATAACAATTGAAATAATATAAATAAGATGTGTGAACTATGACGGCCCTTCGTAATTTATGGCCCGTTGCAAGAAGGTGAAACTTATAAGATTCAAAAAAAGTTTTGCTTGGATTTATTATCTATTTCCTCAGTTATTATCAAACTGGAGTATAAGATAAAATGGTATAAAAATAAGCTGAAAAAATAGTTCGTTCTAACTAAATTTTACCCTCCAGATGGGTGATTTAGACAGCGATTAAAGCGAAGTTTTGCACATCAGAAAACGAAGAAATGTGTCTCACCTGTTGACATCTTCTGACGAAAGCATGAGTAATGACTTAGAAAAAGAATTTTATAGCGAAAGTGAATCAGGAAAGGGTTTTTCCAGTGGAAGTGAACTAGAAGACGACATTTTCAGTGACAGTGGATCAGAAGAAGAAAAGCAAACTAAAAGTTCTCAATGGGATACGTAAGAAAATATTAGAGCTCCATTTAATTTTTGTGGAAATTCTGGTCAACAATTTGATGTGCCTAGATCGTTAAGAGAAAAGTGTTTATTTCATTTTGATAAATTATTAGATAATGAATTAGTATCCATAATTGCGGAAGAAACGAATTTGTATGCAGCACAATATATTGAAAGTCACTTTTTGAAGAAAAGATCACGGACGAGGAAATGGTATCAGACAAACAATACCGAAATGAGATGTTTTATCGTAATGTTAGTGCTGCAAGGCATTGTCAGAAAGCCAACACTTCAAACGTATTTCTCGAAAATTAAAAGTGTATCTAATCATTTCTTCAGCAAAATGGTGGCTTAAGAAAAATTTTTATTACTTTGAAAATTTCTACATTTTAAAGATAACAGAAATGTGATCTTTAGGAGCCAAATTTCCAAAATTGAAAATGGTGTGAAATATATCTAATATAAATGTAAAAGTTTATGTATTCCAAACCAAGATATTTGCATTGATGAGTGCTTGTAGTTCTGGAAAGGGCGCTTGGCTTGGAAGCAGAATATTCCTTCTAAAAGGAGTCACTTTGGAATAAAGTTTTTTGTACTATGCGAAAGTCAATCTGGATACATTTGAATTTTTTACATATACACTGGAAAAGATACAGCTATGGTCAAAATTATCCTCTATATAAGACCGAAATTCGCATCGTTCTTAAACTCTCTCATAACATATTACACCAGGGGTATAGAGTATATGTGGATAACTGGTACACCATCATAGAACTCGTAAAGAAACTATACACCTGTAAGACCGATATTGTTACAGTACAATGCGACAGCGGAGAATCGGTGTTCCTTCAAATATAAAAACAACTACACTAATAACGAGTCAGTGTATTGCAAGGTATAACAACAAAATAATGCTATTGAAGTGGCGGGATAAAAGAAATGTACTGCTCCTTAGTACAATTCATGGCGCTAACATGATTGAAAAAGATAAACGAGGTGTTATAGTAAGGAAGCCGGAAGTAGTCTTTGATTATGATAAAAAAATGGGCGGTGTGGACAGAACCGATGGAATAATTGCATCATATACACTTACAAAAAAAAGGATGAAGAAGTAGTATAAGAAAATATTTCTCCACCTTATAGACGTTACGTGTACGAACTCATACATATTATATAAAAAAATAACGAAGAATTAAGTTGAATAAATTGTTTGCTCGAATGCGTTGAGCAAATTGTTGAAGAATATGCAATTCAGCAAACACAAACTTCGAAAGTTAGTCGACCAATTACAGCTGCAAAACCTACACATCTCATCGGAAAACATTTCTCCAACTCTATACCAGCTACATCATCAAAATCAAACCCACTTCGAAAATGTGCCGCCAGCTCAAAAAATTGAATCCGTAAAGAGTCACGATACTCGTGTTCGACCTGCGAAGTGCCACTTTGTGTGGTACCTTGTTTTGAAAAGTACCACACTGAAATCAACTGAATTTCTTAAATTTTTTTCTTTAATTTTTATTGCATATAAATTTTATTATTTTTTGTCAATTTTTAAATTTTTGAGTAACAATAACTTTTTCAACGATGAATTGTTAATGATTTATGGAATATAACTATAATCCTTCTTCGTTTTGTTTTACTGTTATTATAAAATTTATAATAGGAGCAAATATCCTGCGTTCGACCTGTATACTCGTTATTGCTTCATTTTAATTACGCACTCCGTGATGAATTTTTAAAACTAAATTCCGCAGTTAACTGGTTAATTGAGAAGCAATTAAATGTTACTCGTATAAATCGGTAGCATATATATATATATATATATATATATATATATATATATATATATATATATATATATATATATATATATATATATATATATATATATATATGTATATGCAATTTAAATTTGTATAAATATGCAATTTAAATTGAAATGAATGTTAATTCTTTTAGGTTATATTGAGAATATTTTTAAATTTCGCATTGAAAGACCGCAGATATACAAAAAAAGCTCGTGAAATATTTCAACAAACGATAAAAACGATTTCGGTACTTCTGAATCGTATCCGTTCTACTGATGTCATGGAAAAAGAGCATGAGTGACGTACGTTTAAAAAAATGATGGAGAGCTCGGACGAAGAGATACATTTTAGATTAATCCGAAGATACAAAGATTGATGGAAAGTCCAGGCACGAGACGGATGTTGAAATAAAAGAATTGACAACATCACAGAGTGTGACTGACGCACAGTGACACGTGTACGTGCATATAGTAATAATTGTGCTTCCATATGTACGGATACTTTATGTATATAAATGGGTATTATTATTACACATACACACACGCACACACACATAGAGACACTCTGGCGTATATGCACGTTGCTGTGCAAAAAAGTAATCACTTGACAAATTTAAAACTTTTATGATTGTGAACGGTTCTCTACCCTTTCAATTTATTTTATTGACAACTCTAATACTGAAATGTTTGAAGCGGGAATTTTTTTATTTTTGTGTGCTATTTTCATGAAATCGATTGATAAATTTGAAACTTTAAGCTTCTGACTAAAATTCCGTGCTATTTGTACAGAATATCTATCAATCGAACAACATAAACAAATATATTTCTAAATGAGATTCAATAAAAAAAGTCGTTACACATTTTGTAAGTATTGTATTGGGTCGGAACAAAAGTTCGTAGCGTTTTCCAATAGATGTCATTAATTGCATTTTCGCGTGCATCTCGATTATATAACATAACTCTATGTATGTTATTTTGACAGATGACATTTTACCGTTTCTTTCTCTGCTATTTTTTTTTCAACTTCGTGAATTTTAAGTCTGTAATTTGAAATTGAAAATGCAAGAATGTATATTCAAATTCGTCATTTGATCCTGTTTTATTTCTGGAGAAAAAAAAGCGATGGAGAGACAGAAAAAAGATATCCTAAAGGATCGACAGGTTTCCGGTAAGCTTGCAGTTGTTGATAATGACAAAATTGCAACCACACTTCACGAGACATTGCAGTGATACGGCAGGTGCCTCATATGAGTGCCGTGAGGTATTTGGAGACACTGGGATACGTGAATCGCTGCGATGTTTGTGTGTCTCATAATTTAACTTAAAGAAATTTAATGAAACGCATTTCCGTCAGCGATTCGCTCCTTAAAAGAAACCAAAACGACCCTTTTCTGAAACAATTAATCTTGGATTGTCTACAAAAATGTGGATCGAAAAAGGTATTGGGAAAAACGAAATGAGCCTCCGTTAGCCTTTCCAAAAGCGGGTCTTCATCTGAAAAAAGAGCTGATGTGTATCTAGTGGGATTGGAAAGGTGTTTTGTATTACGAACTTCTCCCAAATAATCAGACAATAAATTCGGACAAGTATTGTGCTGAATTGGACCAATTAATGGCGGTAATCGATCAAAATCATCGATAATTGGCCAATAGGAATGATGTCGTTTTCCACCAAGACAACAAGACGACGCTAGATCTAACAGGCCGGCAGAAATTGATGCAGTTTGGCTGGGATATCCTACATCAGTCGCCATATTTGCCTGATCTTGTATCTTCAGATTACCGTTTGTTCTGACCACTACAGAATTCTCATAATGGAATAAAACTTCACTTCTCTGAAAGCTTACAGAAACCACCTGGATCAATTTATTGCCCAGAAAGATATCAAGTTCTGGGAGGATGGAATTATGAAACTACGCGAAAGATAGCAAAAGGTGGTGGATCAAAATATTAGTATTTTAAGGCTTTAATGACAATAGAATGAGAAAAAATACAGTTTAGAACTATATAAAGTTAATGTGAAATTATAATGCAGACAGACATGCGTGTGTAATTTGTATAGAGTAGTTGACTTGTTTTTTTATAAACATGTATCCATGGAAACCAGGACGGGGGTACCACAAAGAACTAAAAATAACAAATTTAACATATACAATAACTAAATTGTTAATATTTTAACACAAAATTGAACATATATATGAGAATATATATATATATATATATATATATATATATATATATATATATACAAATAAGTGAACACTTCCTTTGAATTTCACCTTAAAAACGCTGCTAACTTTTATTCCAATCCAATAGCATGACTAAGTTCTGTTTTGAGAATTGTAGATTTAAACTGCCATTTACTGAACTTCTGCCTTCCTTAAACTCCTAACCGACTCAAGAAACATGACCCGATCCAGAGCATCTTTTCCCAAAGTTTAAAATGTTTCTGTCACTATATTTTCAAGTATAAAACAAAATTTCACACAGGCGCACTACTCTTCAGTCAGTTCAATCTTAACACTAGAAATATCGATATTTTATATATACTTAGTTTTACTACACCCGTCAAATTGACGGATTTTTGATCATGTCAGTCATTGTACCTTTTGGCTTAGTTTATGTAAATAAAAGAATATAATTTAAGAAAAAACGATATTTAATCCAATAATTCATTAGTTTTCAATAAAAAAATTGAAAAAAACAGTTTCTATTTGCATTTTAAGTACGAAACATTAGATATATGTATGAATTAGATATATACATATGTATGAATATAACTATGAGGCACATATTTTACAAATACATGTTATCTTAGATGAACACTTTCCACAAACATATTTGTTGCATTCATTGCAGGTTTAGTTCGCTCTATTTTTGTTGCACAATCGAATTTGGCAAGATTTACGTTCACAAGAACTTTTCTTGGAGTTTTCCAGAATATAATCCATTGCTTTCCGTTCGTGTTTTTGGGAATTGGCTTCCTTTCTGCTGCTACTATATTCACTAGCGAGTTCTTCGGACAATTAAAACAAAAATTGTTTTCAAGTTATATTTTCATCACAAGTTTCTCTGTATAAAAT
This sequence comes from Acanthacorydalis orientalis, assembly GCA_034766995.1. Classification (NCBI taxonomy): domain Eukaryota; kingdom Metazoa; phylum Arthropoda; class Insecta; order Megaloptera; family Corydalidae; genus Acanthacorydalis; species Acanthacorydalis orientalis. The sequence continues at coordinate 60,476,612 of CM068313.1, forward strand.
CCACGCATCCTTGAATATGGTATGTGGTGGCAATCTACCAATACGACCATCCACTAATTTTTCCCATTCAGTACCGTCGGCAGCAATGTCCACCTGCTGGCTTTTTTCAGTTTCGCTATCCAATTCAGTATCTGAACAAATACGCAATCGTTTTCTGCATTTGCGGCTCTTTTGGGGAATTTCATCTTTGGGGAATGAATCTTCATTTTCATCTTCTTCATCTTCACTTTGTTCAGAATCTTGTACTTTAATTTCATCTTCAGCTTCTTCAAAGTCTAAAAAATCAGTTTTATTTTCCACGTAAGATATGTCTAAATCATTACTACTTGAATTAGTGTCCGAACAGTCTTCATATATACAAATTAGTTTTTTCAATTCTTCCAATAACGTTTGCTTCCTGAAAATCGTTTCATAATTGCCTAGGATGTACCAAAATTAAATTTCAATTCGTTGTAAAAATATTTTTATACGTTTTTCACAGAATACACTTTTCAACAAGAACTTTATCACATTAGAAATACAACAAGAACAAGAAATACAAAAAACTGTAAAAAAATGTTAATATTTAACAAAAAAGATTTCCTTTAAGAAAAATAATAAATTAACGGATAAAATTCGTTTTTATAAATGTAAAATATTAAAAATTGTAAAATATTATATTTAAGCCTGAACTATTCTTGGTTATTACAAAATTATAGATTAAAAAACGTGATAATATGTTACTAGACTAAAAAACAATTAATTTATAACAAGAATTAATTAAGATTTGAAGTGTTTAAAACGTTCAATTAAAAAAAAACTGTCAAAAAATGTTTATATTTAACAAAAAAAAATTCCTTTAAGAAAAATAATAAACTAACGGATAAAATTCATTTTTCTAATATAAAAAAAATAATATTTAAGCCTTAACTATTGTTAGTTATTATAGAATTATGGAATAAAAAATGTACTAATATGTTACTAGACCAAACAACAATTAATTTATAACAAGAGTTAATTAAAATTTGAAGTATTCAAAACGTTCAATTTAAAAAAATATTAAAAAATGTTTACATTTAACAAAAAAAGATTTCCTTTAAATAAAATAAAATTTAAGTATACACGATATATCAACTTAACTCATAAAGTTAGTTGAAGACAATCTCATCTGTTGTGCAGTTATATCGAGAAAAGTTTTGTTTGAACATTTTTAAAAATATTTTTCATCAAGTCGACGTATAATATATCTTTTCCAGTTTTATAGCCGGCATTAAAAAAAACTGTTTGCTATAAACGACATATTCATAAACTTTATTGTAATGGAAAGTACACTTCATTATTTCGAAAAGTTAAATTTTATAGTCACAAACAAATTTACTTTCTATATTACAATAACTTTTTTAGAATTATAATATATATATATATATATATATATATATATATATATATATATATATATATATATATATATATATTATTTCTAATACTAAGAACAGCACGTTTTTAATCTATAATTTTATAATAATCAATAATATTTAACTTAAACATAAAAGTGTTTTTACATTTATAAATATGGATTTTCCCCGTTAATTTATTATTTTGCTTAAAGGAAATTTTTTGTGATAAATGTACACCTTTTTAATGCTATTTTTAATGAAGGTTTTAAATATTTTTGATCTTAATTATCTTTTGTTATAAATTCATTTTTATTTAATGTAGTAACATATTCGCACATTTTTAATCTATAATTTTATAATAATCGACAATACTGCTGGGAACGAAAGCCTTGAAGATGAAGAAGGTTGCGGTCATCCTTTTTCAGTTCATAACGACCAACAGAAGGTGTTAGTTGAATCAGAACCGCGTACATAAATTCGAAAGTTTACATAAAAGTGAGCCGTTAGGCATCCAACAGTTCTGGACTACTTGAAGTAGTTAGGAAAATAAAAAAATAGAAAAATGTGTATGAATTTGAAGGTCACAAACCGTAATTATTTTCCTACATTTTTCTCATATTTTTTGAGAAATTAAAAATTATGAAAATATAAGAAAAGATTTTTTTGTTTTAAACCACCTTCGTTCTTTTTGCGCCACCTTGTATAATATAAGAATGTCTATTGCGATAAAATATTAAGATCTTGTAATAAATTAAATGTAACAAATTTTCTGAATTGATTTATATTGTTTTTGGATTAAATCGCAGGACTTTTATTAGAACGAATTTCATATTTTTGTATTTAGGTTGGTCTAAAAATAACTGCGGTTTTTATCATTTTAACTTTGGCGCCGATTTTTCTAGTTATCGTTATCCTTTGTTATAGTCATGTGATACACCATTATAAACAATGAAATTAGCATAACTGATTTCAGCTAGTCTATTGTTTTCATTCTTTAGTACTGTTGGGTATAACCTCTTAAATTAGTCATGGAAAAAAAGCAAATTCGCGCGATTTGGTTGCATGAGTTTAAATTGGGACGTAAAGAAACAGAAACTCCTCGAAATATCAAATTTGTTTTTGGCGAAGAGTCAATTAGTGAACGAACAGCTCTACACTGATTCTAAAAATTACGTGAAGAACTGGTTCTAAGAATTACCAGTTTATATATAAACTATTCTAACATTGATACATACCCGTACAGTACGTACTATTATAGATTATTAATATAAAAGTTTAGGAATAATGGCAATTAAATCCAATATTGTCCAGGGAGCCGCACAGAGTAGTTGTGGGAGCCACAGTTTGCCCTTCATATAGAATTTTCTTTTACAATTAATAATCATTAATTAATTGATGTTTTCATTTTTTATCGTTACGAGTATTTCCAGTACTATGCAAAAATGGCACCAATCGATTTTGATATAGAAATTTTCAAATATAAACAGAACAAATTAACGTAAGAAATTGAAATATTTTAACCCTTTAAAGCCAGGGAAGGGGAAAGGGTGCTAAAAATTTTTAGGAAATATTTTTCGATTCACTGGTCATGATCCGTTCATAACAGTGGCTAGACCAAGGAAAAGCATCAAAACAGTTTCCTAAACTGAAGCTTCATAAAAAAAAGATTATGGTCACTGTATAGTGCTCTGCAAGTGTAATCATTCAGTACAACTTTTAAACCCTTGTGAAACAATAACAGCACAAAAATATTGTCAGCAAATTGAAAAAACGCATGAGAAGTTATATAGTTTACGGCCGGTATTAGTCAATTGAAGAGGACCAAGTCGTCTTCATGACAACGCCCGACGACAAGTCACACAAATGACTAAAAATATTAAATGAACTGGGTTATGAAGCCTTATTCCACTCACCTTATTCTCCGGACCTGTCTCCGACAGATTATCATTTTTTAAAAAAAATGAGTAATTTACTACTATAGAAGGTTTTCAAAGAACAATCATCAGCTCAAAACGCTTTCGATGAATTCTACATTCCAGGATTCCCAACTTCTATCTTGTAGGAATAAACAAGCTTGTTTCCCGTTGGGAGAAATGTATGTGCTGGGCAATCGTCTTTATTTTGATTTATAGATATAATTTTTAACTGATATATTGGTCCTTATAATTGATACGTAAAAACCGAAATTATTTTTGCACCAACTTAATACATAATATGAATTATGAAACTAATTTTCTAATAATAAAATTTACCAAAATAGATATTTTTTCTTGTTTAAAGTTCTTTAAAGTTCTTGATTTATTTGGAAAACGAGGAAGACCTAAAAATTTTATAAAAATTTCTATGTTACCATGGTACACAACTTCAAGACTTATAACAAGAAATAAATATAGAGATATGATGAGTTTACTGCCTTACATACCTCCTATTCGCCATAAATATTTCACTATGCTGAGTGTAAAGGAGAAATAAGATTAATACATGAAAGTTTGTTATTATTAATAATCTTAACGAAGTAATTTACTTTTAATATAACTAAAATTATTTCTTAATAAACTCGATTATTCGTCTACTTACATGTCTCCATTTTAATTATTATTTTTTACATTAAAAAATACATTTCAGAAAAGCCAACTTCAATTAAAACATAAATTTAAAATTGCTACTATTTATATTTTTCATAATTTGTTATTATTGAAAGCGGTATAAGTTCATTTGCAGATAAAAATCGTTTATTTTCTTTAACACTTTTATAAATTATTAATGCGTAATAAAATTAACAAGTTTATAGTTCTAAAAACATTACCCGAATTGATTAACGTTTGCCAATATTTTTAAGTTGATTCGAACGCAAACCCTTAAATATCTCAATGTATGAATAAATAGACTTATGCCACTTTGCCACTTTGAAAAACAACTGCTCATATATATATATATATATATATATATATATATATGCGAGGACAGACAATTAAGTAATGCGACCGATTTTTTTTCTCGGCCTGTGGTAATACTGCGAACCTGTAACTCCGCCACCGTAATAGCAGATCCCTACTCTCTCGATTGAGACCTTGACCACCCTCGTACGATCATTTCTTCGCCAGCTGTTTAGTGTTTTGTAACAACGCGCGAGTAGTGCATGTCACGAAGCCCACCGAATGAACATCGCTCAAGATTGTCTCGAGCAGGTTGAAAGTGATCCTACTCTTCTCGATCGAGTTATTACTGGTGATGAAAGTTGGTTCTTTCAATATGACTCCGAAACTAAACGACAAAGCCAACAGTGGCTGTCCCCTGGAGCACCAAGGCCAAAGAAGGCGAAAATGAGCAAGTCCAAAGTGAAAACCATGTTGATTTGCTTCTTCGACAGCAAAGGGGTGGTTCACAAAGAGTTCGTACCACCTGGACAAACCGTAAATCAAGTATTCTACCGCAATGTGCTCGAAAAATTACGAAAAAGGGTGCTCAGAGTGCGTCCAGAGATCGCGAAGACTTGGGTTCTGCATCACGACAATGCTCCCTGTCACAGTGCGTTCAGTGTCTCTCAGTTTTTGGCGTCTAAAGGCATCGCAACGTTACCACAACCGCCCTATTCACTGGACATGTCACCCTGCGACTTTTTCCTATTCCCCTATATGAAAAAATTCGTCAAAGGTCGACATTTTGACTCCGTTGAAGATATCCAAGAATCTGTGACGAGGGTACTCGGAGAGGTCCTACAAGAAGTGTTCCAGAATTGTTACGAAAACTGGAAAACTCGCTGAAATAAGTGTATAGATGCGGGAGGGGACTACTTTGAAGGGGATCGCAGCGATGTACCTTAATTTTTAAATATACTCGATTTTTGAATTTTGTCGCATTACTTAATTGTCTGACCTCGTATATATAAATATATATATATATATATATATATATATATATATATATATATATATATATATATATATAAATCACAATTATTTTTACAACGACCTAATAGATAGGAGATTCTTTTAAAAATAGTAAAAATAAAATTCTCGTTTCAAATTAAAATATTATAATCGTTGCGACACTTTACAGATATCGTTTTTAAAACGAGCTGATGAAAATCATTTTACTGAAATTATATTTCGAAAACACTTATCGAATCAACCTGCGGACATTACGATGCTGGGATATTAGAAAGAGTCTCTCTGGGAATGAGAATTGTCAATCGTGGTTGAGACTGTGATCGACCAGCTAATATCACATTGGTCACTATAGACACGACCGTTCCGTATTACTTTTCATTAAGAAAACTATTTCCTCGAATCGCCAATAATCGTTCCGCTTGACAGCGTTCAAGTATAACCAAAACAAACGGAAATGATTATCGATCGTATCGAATACATTTCCGTATACGAGGAGATAATGTTTCTGCTCCCGTTCCAGTCGGTGTTTCGCTGTTATTTGAACAGTTTTACTCGATACGTAACGAGATTTATTGCAACTTGTGACATTGTGTAGAAACACGATACGATCTATATCTCCCGTGTGTCATAAAAACGCACAGAAGTGGCGCAGACACCGTACACACACAAACAGTCCGCACCCCGTGCGATAATCTATCGTGAATGATCCATCCGTTCGTCCACATCACACACTGTCGTAAACATTAAATTTGTTTTTATATACGAATGAGACGGCGTCGCCTCCATCCTATGTAATAAACTTTTTGTGCTACCTGATGCTATAAACACCACGCTAAGGTCGTTAACTTCAAACATTTCTGTTCGGTTTTTGTAGGCGCGCACACACACACACATACACACGAGATTCACATCTGTAAGCGTTACTTGTCGGGAACGTCGGAGATTTTAATGTACACATACATACACACCGTCGTGAGTGATTCTGATGGTAATGTGTTATTGCATGCGAACAGATTATGAAATAATAAAACGTATATATTTTTTTTTATTAAGGTTAGATTAACACTGTATTGGAGGTTTACTGAAGCAGTAAATGTTTTCAAACGATCCCAACAATCGTATTAGTTGGTGAAATATAATCATCGTACTAACGCGGTCTTCAAAGTTTCAACGGCAGGAGAAAGGGATTTCTGGAATTTTACAATGATCTCAATTAAATGAAATTACGAGGTGAACTAATAAGAAAAGGTGGTTTTTTAGTAACAGGAAAATTTCTTTGAATTTAATCTTGCAAAGGTTGAGGCTGATCTGACAGATACAAACAAATTGTTTTATTAAATACTCTTACACATTATTAGGTTGGTAGGAAAATAATTACGGTTTTCGTATTTTGAATTCTTATATGACATTTTTTCATATTATTTTAGAGTGCATGTTTCGCTCTGTATTTTCGTACCATTGACTTTTAGTTTTTTATCATTTTTTTTCCAAATTGGGCTATTGAATTAATCCTGCGAAGGTCGCGGCAGATCTGACAGATACAAACAAATTGTTTTATTAATTGCTGTATTAATATTCTTACACATTATTAGGTTGATAGGAAAATAATTGTGGTTTTCGTTTTTTGGATTATAATATGACTTTATTTCATACCATTTTAGAACTCAGGTCTGTTTAGGTTTAGGTCTGTATTTTAGTAACATCGACTTTGATTTTATTATTAATTTTATTCTAAATTGTGATACTGAATTAATCCTGCGGAGGTCGAGGTTAATCTGATAGATGCAAATAAATTGTTTTATTAAATATTCTTAAACATTATTAGGTTGGTAGGAAAATAACTGCAGTTTTCGTTTTTTTGAATTATAACATTATTTTTTTCATATTATTTTAGAGTGCATTTTTCGGTCTGTATTTTAGTAACATCGACTTTGGGTTTCTTATTATTTTTTTTCCAAATTGGGTTATTGAATTAATTCTGCGGAGGTCGTGGCTGATCTATCAGATATAAACAAATTGTTTTATTAAATATTCTAAAACATTTCCAGTGTATACATGGAAGGTCATGAGTAGTTGCATATGTGTATATTACTAGTGATATTTCGCACTGTTTATGCCGTCAGTTTGGTTATAACACGTGTTAAGTAAAAGCCTATGATATTTGATAGTAAATTGTATTTGAGAGGTACCGCGAACTTATGATATCAGTGTTGGATGTTAAAATCATCAAGTAGAAATTTATCAATCCATTTCTGCACAGTTGGGAGTGATGGTGCATGGTCAAAAAAACCTCCCGAATATTTTTCGTTGCCACGTCAACGGTTACTCCTTTCCGAAACTCGTGCAACATAATGTGACGAAAGTATATCTTTTCGTTGTCCATTTTAAAAAAAAATTTCCAACACACGAATCGAATCGATATAAATGCGTCTGATTCTCAAATGACATCTGTGACTGTCACATTTCATACGATATATAACATAAATACATTTCAATCACAAGCGCCGCCATGCGGCACTCATAACACCATCTATTGAATCGAATACGAAATTTTCCACTGATCCAATATTTCTAGTGAAGAAAGTGAAGATAAATTAGAAATGAGTGAAGAGTATTCTCTTGAAAAGGATAAAAAATCAAAGTGGAGGAAAAATCCAATAAGAAGACAATTTAGAAGACATCCGCGGAATATTCTGTGTCAACTTCCGTTAGCTCAGTCAAACGCAAAAAATTGCAAGACAAAACTTGAAACTTAGAATTGTTTTATCACAAATGATATTTCGATCTAATCTTATTGAACTGTGAAGAAATGTTATGTTAAATTTCGACCTGGTGATTTTAACCTCGAAGGTCAAAGCCGCTCTGGACGGCTAGCCCGGCTCTAGTTGACAGTAACTCGCGAATTTCGATGGAAGAGGTTACCGTGACACTCAATGTTGACAGAGTGACTGTATTTTAGCATTTAAAGAAGCTGGGGTTCGCGTTGAAGCTCGATACATGGGTGCCGCACTTGTTATCTGAAAAAAATAAGCTTGATTGCATCTCTTCGGCAGTTTCTTTGATTGGACGCCTCAACAGAGAGCCGTTTTTGGATCGGTTGCGGACTGGAGATGAAAAATGGATTCTGTACAACAACGTCCGTCGCAGACAAATGTCGAAACAAGCGAATGAAGGTGCAGAACTAGTCATCAAATCTGTCTTGCATCCGATACATATGTTGCTGTGTGTTTGTTGGGATTGCAAAGATATTGTTTATTTTGGGTTACTTCCTCAGGTCGAAACGATTACTAAGGAGAAATACTGTCAACAACTAACGAAAATGAATGCAGTAATTGAATAAAAGCGTCCCACTTTGGCCAATCGCAAAGGGGTCGTCTTCTACCACGACAACGCAAAACCACATGCAGCAAAAGTGACTGAATAAAGATTGAAGCAGTTGAAATGGGAAATCATGTCGCATCCACCGTACTCTCCGGACATTGCACCTTCGGATTATCATTTGTTCCGGTCGCAGCTGAACAGTTTAAATGTTAAAAAAAATTGGCACAGTGGAGGCCGGTAAAAACTACCTCACCGTTCTTTTTTTCTAAAAATGTGGAACTTTCAGTTTTTACAAATGAGGAACCCAGCAGCTGCCTGAGCGTTAAAAAATTATTGCAGAAAACAATGATGAACGCATAATTGAATAATGAAAGCGTTTTCTGCGAAAAATAATTGCCTGAGTTTCAATTTCAAATTGTATACGAACTTTTGCACTGAGCCAATATTTTACAAAAATGTACGGGAACTGAGGTAAGACCCATTTTACAATATACCGTCAACAATATGTTAAGAATATCTAAATTATATTTTTCAATCCTATAAACGAAACTTTTCTTTACAAACAAAAAATCTTTTGCTAGATTTTTGTACATATTTTCAGGAATTATTTACTACCTTTCAACCTCCCTCTCAATCTTTCTCTCTCTCTCTATGTACCTATATATATATATATATATATATATATATATATATATACATATATACTGTACATAAAGTGTATAAATGTAAAGGAATGAAAACAAACACGCGAAGTGAGTCAAAAATAAATAATTGAATAAATTTAAATGAAATAGAGTCGCGGATGTTTGTTTCGCGTACAAAAGTTTCGCGTATCCAACGAAATTTATACAAATTGCTAATTATCATTATTACTGTTATTATTATCGTGGAATGTAAAGAGAGAAATGTTCCGGAATTTCCGGTTTCGTGATCCCGAATTCGTGCGCACGGCAGAATAATCCTGTAAGCGAGTCGAAAAGAGATTATCCTTCGAAACAAAAGGCCGGAAATAACAAACTAACGTTGTAGAAAACACGACACGAGTTCGCCTTCATTTAATTATTGTTTACTCGAATCCACTATGATATAATTGTTTATCGCTTCCACGCGCAACTTACGCAGGCATCTATATTATTTTATGTGCGGACAGACAACTTCAAACGAACACACAGAATGCACATCAAAGATACAAAGTGAATTTCAACGTTGCGCGTGCATCGTAGGCGATTGTTTGGCGTGCGATCCGTGAGACGGTTTGCACGTTTGGACTTATTTGATTTCATTAACATTTTTAAGATTTGAATTGTTTGTTTTCACTGCAGCTGGTAGTATTTACATACGATTATATATATATATATATATATATATATATATATATATATATATATATATATACACACAATGTATATATATATATATATATATACGAGGTCAGACAATTAAGTAATGCGACAAAATTCAAAAATCGAGTATATTTAAAAATTAAGGTACATCGCTGCGATCCCCTTCAAAGTAGTCCCCTCCCGCATCTATACACTTATTCCAGCGAGTTTTCCAGTTTTCGTAACAATTCTGGAACACTTCTTGTGGGTCCTCTCCGAGTACCCTCGTCACAGATTCTTGGATATCTTCAACGGAGTCAAAATGTCGACCTTTGACGAATTTTTTCATATGGGGGAATAGGAAAAAGTCGCAGGGTGACATATCCGGTGAATAATGCGGTTGTGGTAACGTTGCGATGCCTTTAGATGCCAAAAACTGAGAGACACTGAACGCACTGTGACAGGGAGCATTGTCGTGATGCAGAACCCAAGTCTTCGCGATCTCTGGACGCACTCTGAGCACCCTTTTTCGTAATTTTTCGAGCACATTGCGGTAGAATACTTGATTTACGGTTTGTCCAGGTGGTACGAACTCTTTGTGAACCACCCCTTTGCTGTCGAAGTAGCAAATCAACATGGTTTTCACTTTGGAATTCCGCGCCTCGTCTTTGACGCTCTCACGGCCTTTTTTAAAATCGGCATGCCACCGAAGCACATGACTACGACTCAGGGCATCACTACCATACACTTTAAGCTCTTTTTCATAAGTTTCTGTCGCGGTTTCGCCGAGTTTTGCACAAAATTTTATCGCGCACCGTTGCTCTAAATTTCTCTGTTCCATTTTCGTGACATGCACTACTCGCGCGTTGTTACAAAACACTAAACAGCTGGCGAAGAAATGATCGTACGAGGGTGGTCAAGGTCTCAATCGAGAGAGTAGGGATCTGCTATTACGGTGGCGGAGTTACAGGTTCGCAGTGTTACCACAGGCCGAGAAAAAAATTCGGTCGCATTACTTAATTGTCTGACCTCGTATATATATATATATATATATATATATATATATATATATATATATGTGTGTGTGTGTGCCGGTAATTATGACAGTGGACTGAGACAAAAAATTGAAAAAATGATTTTAAGATTTATTTTATTTTACAATTATTTATAGTTTAATAATCTAGAAGAACTTAGAAAAAAAGTTAAAAAATGTACCGTTTAATGACTTTGCAAAGTTGGTTGGTAAATATAATTTTGTTTTTGTTTATTTTGATAGTGGACTAAGTCACTTACTTTTCAGAAGACTGTCTTTCTGAAAAAATGCATGTGCCCATCTGATTTTCGTATAAAACTATAATACATTCAAGGTATTCAAGGTTTATAAAATGACCATGTTTTTTAATGAAAGTAAAAATGAGATCTAACATTATATATGTGCCGGTAATTATGACGGTAGACTTAGTCAAAAAATTAAAAAAAAATGATTTATTTTATATTAAAATTAATTATATTTGAATGATTAAGAGGACTTTAGAAGAAAAAGTAAAAAATGTAAAGTTTAATGGCCAAAAAGTTAGTCGGTAAATATAAATGTTTGTTTATTTTGATAGAAAACTAAGCTACTTCTTTTCGGTATACTTTGTCTTTCTGGAAAAATGCACGTGCCCATCTGATTTTTGTATAAAACTACAATACATTCAAGGTAAATAATCCTTAAGTTAAGTCAACTTCTTTACTTAAAGCTCTCAAACGAAAAATTATATTGCTATTGGAAAAAAATCTCTAGAGAAATAAATTACAAAGAGAACGAAAAATATAAAGGGAAAATATGTTTATTGATTGAAAATAAAATGGATCAGATTTCTAAAAGATGCCCTTTATTAGATGTTTTATAAAACATCTTTAGAACAGAATTTCAGATTTCAGATCTTTCGCCCGAAAATGAAGACCGAAAATATACGAAAAAATTCAATTATTTCTACTTTATGCGAATATCCAATCACTTATAAAGGAAAAATATAAGGATATAATGGATCTCTTACTGTATATTTCGTCAATTTTCCATGAATATTTTTGTACTCTCAAAACATCACAAAAAGAATACCGTTATTGAAGAGTAACAAGAAATCTCTAGTATTATTCTAAATTAAGTTAACATGATGGTAAGTACAAAATGTAACTGAATACTATTGTTTTATAATTTTCTTTTTTGAATAAAACTGGAATATTTTTGTTATAAATCATTTTTAAGATGTTTGAATAATTTTAAAAATAGTCTAAGTCATATGATGTATTAAAAAATATATATTTTTTCATGATACTCGTAGAAATTCATAATGACATAAAAAATTTACAT
>CM068313.1:60496376-60603876 GCA_034766995.1 Acanthacorydalis orientalis
TCGATACCATTTTTATAATACGATTTGTCTTTAGCCTCAAAATAGGCTTCAGTTTCGGCGATTACCTCTTCATCGGAGCAAAATTTCCGTCCAGCGAGCATCCTCTTGAGGTCTGAGAACAGAAAAAAGTCGCTGGGGGCCAGATCTGGAGAGTACGGTGGATGCGGAAGCAATTCGAAGCCCAATTCTTGCAATTTCGCCATCGATTTTATTGATTTGTGACACGGTGCATTGTCTTGATGAAACAGCACTTTCTTCTTCTTCAAATGAGGCCGCTTTTTCGCGATTTCGTCTTTTAAACGCTCCAATAACGCTACGTAATAGTCGCTGTTTATGGTTTTTCCCTTTTTAAGATAGTCAATGAATATTATACCATGAGTATCCCAGAATACTGATGCCAGAACCTTGCCAGCCGACTTTTGCGTCTTTCCACGCTTTGGAGTCGGTTCATCACGTGCAGTCCACTCGGCTGACTGTCGATTGGACTCCGGTGTGAAATGATGGAGCCATGTTTCATCCATCGTCACATATCGACGCAAAAATTCGGATTTATTACGATTGAACAGCTCCAAACACTCCTTAGAATCATCGATTCGTTGTTGTTTTTGGTCGATTGTGAGCTCGCGCGGCACCCACTTTGAACAGAGCTTTCGCATATCCAAATATTCATGCACGATATGACCAACACGTTCCTTTGATATCTTTAGGGTCTCAGCTATCTCAATCAACTTCACTTTACGGTTATCAAAAATTATTTTGTGGACTTTTTTGATGTTTTCGTCGGTAACAGCCTCTTCGGGGCGTCCACTGCGTGCATCGTCCTCGGTGCTCATTTCACCTTGTTTAAATTTAGCAAACCACTTCTCTACGGTTGATTTTCCTGGTGCAGAGTCCGAATAATGTTTATTAAGCCAAGCCTTGGTTTCAACAGTATTTTTTTTCGCCAAAAAGCAATGCTTTATTAACACACGAAATTCCTTTTTATCCATTTTTTCAAGGTAACAAAAGTTCTTTCACTAAAAATGCTATAACTCAGATACTAATAGTGCAACAGCTGTCAAATTTATACACGCGTCTTTTGAAGGTTAGGGCTAACTAAAAATCATATGGATTTGATACTAGTAGCACCATCTATGTGTCAGCCTACGAACTTTTCAGCCCACCTGTTATATATATAAATATATATATATATATATATATATATATATATATATTTATATACAGTATCGTGAAAAATAGAAGCAACATATTGTATTTAAACATTTAAGAGTATTTATCTTTTCTTTCAGTTAGTTTACAATGATATTAATAATGCATATGTATAAATTGGTGAAACAAAAATAAAATGATACATTTTGAAAAATAATAATAATTCACTAATATTAAAATGGTAACAAAAGCAAGAAACCACAATATATGAGAAGTTGTAAAACTAAAGCAACAAATCTAATACTTTGTGTAAAAGCTCTTATTTTGAATAACCTCAGCATATTTGCGTGGCATTGATGAAATTAAATTTAAAATGGTGGTTTCGGGTATCTTTTCCCATTCATTTTTTAATCTTGGAAACAGTTCTCGCTCGTTTACGAAGCGTTCACCTGCAACTCGTCGTTTGAGAATCCCAAAGAGATTTTCAATTGGATTCAAGCCTGGTGATTGTGTCGTTTAATCAAAAACTTGAAGCCCATTTTCTTTTAACTAATCCTTTCCAACCTCGATGTGTGTTTCGGGTCATTATCGTATTGAGACACTCATCGAAGCGGCATATTCGAGTCAGCATGAGGCATCATTTGTGATTCTAAAATGTTTTTATATGTGAAACGATCCATTATCCCTTCAATGTCGTAAAAAGAACTAACAGTGTAGGATGAAAAATATGCCTAAGCTATCACGCTGCTAGTTCCATGCTTAATTGTGATTGATTTGGAGTTACAAGCCCATCGAAAAAAGCACTGTTGGGAAGAAACCATTGAACAAAAAAGAAAACAACTTTTTGTTCAATTGATATTTTATGCGCTGAAATGAGGTTTTTAAGAAAGATGTGGTTCCTTTAAAAATACAATTTTTTTATAAATGTTTTCTTCTCAGCAGTGCCTTTTTCGCTGACCTGTAACTCCAAATCAATCACAATCAAGCATGGAGCTGGCAGCGTTATGGTTTAGACATGTTTTTCACCTTACAGTGTTAGTTCTTTTTACGACGTTGAAGGGATAATGGATTGTTTCACATATAAAAACATTTTACAAGCACAAATGATGCCTCATAGTGACTCGACTATGCCGCTTCGATGGGTGTTTCAATAGGATAATGACCCGAAACACACATCGAGGTTGGAAAGGATTGGTTAAAAGACAATGGAGATCAAGTTCTTGATTAGCCGGTAAAATCACCAGACCTGAATCCTATTGAAAATCTCTTTGATATTCTCAAACGACGAGTCGAGAGCGAACGCTTCGGAAACAAGTGGAAATTTTTTGAAAATTAAAAAAATGATTGGGAGAAAATACCCGAAACCACAATTTTAAATTTAATTTCATCAATGCCACGCAAATATGCTGGGATTATTAAAAATAGGGGCTTTTACATAAAAGATTAGATTTGTTGCTTTGGTTTTACAAATTCTCATATATTGTAGTTATTTGTTTTTGTTACCATTTTAATATTAATGAATTATTATTATTTTTAAAAATGTATCATTTTATTTTTGTTTCACCAATTTATAAATATGCATTATTAATATCATTGTGAACTAATTGAAAGAAAACATAAATACTCATAAAATGTTTAAGTAGAATTTATTTCGTCTGTTTTGTACAATACAGTAAACATATATATACATATATATATATATATATATATATATATATATATATATATATATATAAACATATATATATATATATATATATATATATATATATATATATATATATATATATATATATATATATAAATATATTATCGTAAAGTCCGACGACCAGGCGAAATCCGACTTTGACTAGTCAATATATATCCTGATTTATAAAATTAAAATTAGATCACCTTCACCCACTCTTCATCCTCACTCTCACCCACTACCTCACACCTTTTTGATCCGGCCAAGTGCAGGTATACAGCACTGAGTAGAGGTTCTACTTCGGACTTTGACTGACGGCGGCCGGGCAAAGTCGGACTTTGCCTACAACATCTATCTCTCTCTCTCTCTCTCTCTCTATATATATATATATAAATATATATATATATATATATATATATATATATATATATATATATATATATATATATATGGTGATTCAATTTAAGCTTCCACAAATAAGTATTAAAAAAAGCTAATAATCAAAAAAGAACATGTAAACCATCATTTAGTATGTTAACTCAATTGTATTTTAGTATTGAATTGAACATACTAAATAAAAAATAACATGCTTTTCTTAACTATTGCGCCCGTTTTTAATACTTTCGTGTGAAAGCCTGTATTGAAATCATCATATATATATATATATATGTATATATATATATGTATATGTATATATATATATATATATATGTATATATATATATATATATATATATATATATATATATATATATATATATATACACACGAGGTCAGACAATTAAGTAATGCGACCGATTTTTTTTCTTGGCCTGTGGTAACACTGCGAACCTGTAACTCAGCCACCGTAATAGCAGATCCCTACTCTCTCGATTGAGACCTTGACTACCCTCGTACGATCATTTCTTCGCCAGCTGTTTAGTGTTTTGTAACAACGCGCGAGTAGTGCATGTCACGAAATGAGCAAAAAGCCCACCGAATGAACATCGCTCAAGATTGTCTCGAGCAGGTTGAAAGTGATCCTACTCTTCTCGATCGAGTTATTACTGGTGATGAAAGGTGGTTCTTTCAATATGACCCCGAAACTAAACGACAAAGCCAACAGTGGCTGTTCCCTGGAGCACCAAGGCCAAAGAAGGCGAGAATGAGCAAGTCCAAAGTGAAAACCATGTTGATTTGCTTCTTCGACAGCAAAGGGGTGGTTCACAAAGAGTTCGTACCACCTGGACAAACCGTAAATCAAGTATTCTACCGCAATGTGCTCGAAAAATTACGAAAAAGGGTGCTCAGAGTGCGTCCAGAGATCGCGAAGACTTGGGTTCTGCATCACGACAAATATATATATATATATATACACACACACATATATATGTTCATTTGTTCGGTCGTTTTAAATTAGTAGCGAGAGATAATTTATATTTCTCGACATGTCATTTTTCATTACAATACAATATAAACATAGCGTGGCATGCCGAAAAATTTGTAACTATTTAATTCCTCAAGCGTGATGAACGACGACACTACACTATTTTCTTTACAATTTCGTCTGTTTCTCGTACGCGTGCCATTTTTGTAACAAAGAGAGGCGTTTAAGCTCGTTCTATTTAATGACCATATCAGCGATTGCTACACAACGTTTGATCTTTGCCGATGTACGGTTGTCTTCTGTAAACATTTGAGAAGATACACGTTGTGTACCAGTTCATAGCCAACAACACGACACATCTCTGCATGCACGCGTGTTTGTGTGTGTGTATGTATGTGTATGTGTGGGTGCATTCACGCCAGTGTGTAAATATAAATGTGTATGGATACGTATACATGTGTGTAAACATGATATATTTACTATATGTCTAATGCACATCAGTCTTTGTATATATTTTCAGAATGTATTTTTAGATCTGAATTTCTATTTTCAGATCCGATGTAGCTGAAATATCAAAAGAATTCGAATTAATCGGAGCGGAAGACCAAGCTGCAATTATAATTTAGTACTTTAATATAAGTTTTACGAATATATGAATAAATATATTTATAAAATAATCGCTGTTATGATTTAATGAACGTCCTAGATTGTCTTCACAACTGTTCTCAATACTTGTTACACTGTTTTACTTTCAAAACTGAAAACATGCGATTACTAAAAGATTATGGGAATTTTAAAGAGATTATTATAAAATACAGACGCAAACTGCTCGAACGCTAAAATATTTGAATAATGCATTATAATGCAACAATACTTAATAGCTTATAGTTTAATGTAGCGAATATGTCAACCAGTTCGTAGCATATTCATGTAAAATATGTTTAAACAAAATGTATTCACGTAGACTGGTGTAAAGAAAAGTACAAAATAAAACGGAATAATTTTGTCTTTTTAATGAGTTTGTTACATGCAAGAGTATATATATATATATATATATATATATATATATATATATATATATATATACTTTTAAAAACGTTTAAATATATATTTGAAAGGTTAATGTAATATCAAATATGCATATAAATGACGGTGGTAAAATCAATTTTCATTCGAAATTTAAACAAATATACTAAATTTTGTAAAATATTAAGTTTTAATATTTAATTTATATAAACACACTCAACCACTTATATACACACACACATACATATATATACATATATATATATATATATATATATATATATATATATATATAAATACAGTCGCGTCTGTTTTTATGCGTATCTCTTTAAAGCGGTTTTGAAGTAAAGCGGTGCATATTCAATGCAAATTTGGGATTTTACCGTTATATATATATATATATATATATATATATATATATATATATATATATGTCTGTGAAGTTGGCATACAAAGTGTTAAAAAATAAAAAAATAAAAATTGTTTCAAGTAGCATTCATATAGTTCTAGTGTTCCTGAAAAGAAGAAAAAATGATCCAATCATTAAAGGCCTTAAATATGCAAATAATGTTTTAGGATGCCAACAGCACAAAAACAATTAAAAATGCGCATTTCGACGACTGACCTCAGCTCATCTGGAATAATTCTAGCGTTCTTGAAAAGGACAAAAAAGTCCAGTCCATTGCCGTTTGTCATTACATTGATCTTCGTTTAGATCTCTTTCTCTCATTCTTCTCGAATTTCTTCTGACCAACTTCTTCTTGGTCTTCCCTGTCTTTTTCTATTTTGGGGGTTCCATAAGAGCACTTGATTTGGAAGTCTCTCTTTTTGCATCCGTCGAACATGCCCGTACCATCTCAATTTATTAGTTCGAATGTCTTCCACTATGGTGGTGTCAACGTTCATGATTTCTCTAATTTTCTCATTCCTAATCCGTTCTTTTCTTGATCTTCCTGCCGATCTTCTCCAGAGATCCATTTCCGTTGTCAATAGCATGTTCTCTGATCTTTTCTATAGCGGCCATATCTCACTGCTGTATGTCACTATGCTCTTTACTATGGTGTTATAGATTCTCTTTTTATTGTCTTTTGAGATGCTTTGGTCCCATAGTGCACTGTTCAATGAGGAAATAGCTTTTCTGCCTTGTGTACATCTTTCTTTGATGGCTTTATCTATAGTCCGTCTCTTGTTATGTTCATTCCTAGGTACTTATATTCTTCGCATCGTTTTATAGCTTGTCCCATATTTAGCGTTAAATCTTGTTGTGTACCTCCTATGCACATACGAGGTCAGACAATTAAGTAATGCGACCGATTTTTTTTCTCGGCCTGTGGTAACACTGCGAACCTGTAACTCCGCCACCGTAATAGCAGATCCCTACTCTCTCGATTGAGACCTTGACCACCCTCGTACGATCATTTCTTCGCCAGCTGTTTAGTGTTTTGTAACAACGCGCGAGTAGTGCATGTCACGAAAATGGAACAGAGAAATTTAGAGCAACGGTGCGCGATAAAATTGAAAGTGATCCTACTCTTCTCGATCGAGTTATTACTGGTGATGAAAGTTGGTTCTTTCAATATGACCCCGAAACTAAACGACAAAGCCAACAGTGGCTGTTCCCTGGAGCACCAAGGCCAAAGAAGGCGAGAATGAGCAAGTCCAAAGTGAAAACCATGTTGATTTGCTTCTTCGACAGCAAAGGGGTGGTTCACAAAGAGTTCGTACCACCTGGACAAACCGTAAATCAAGTATTCTACCGCAATGTGCTCGAAAAATTACGAAAAAGGGTGCTCAGAGTGCGTCCAGAGATCGCGAAGACTTGGGTTCTGCATCACGACAATGCTCCCTGTCACAGTGCGTTCAGTGTTTCTCAGTTTTTGGCGTCTAAAGGCATCGCAACGTTACCACAACCGCCCTATTCACCGGACATGTCACCCTGCGACTTTTTCCTATTCCTCCATATGAAAAAATTCGTCAAAGGTCGACATTTTGACTCCGTTGAAGATACCCAAGAATCTGTGACGAGGGTACTCGGAGAGGTCCCACTAGAAGTGTTCCAGAATTGTTACGGAACTGGAAAACTCGCTGGAATAAGTGTATAGATGCGGGAGGGGACTACTTTGAAGGGGATCGCAGCGATGTACCTTAATTTTTAAATATACTCGATTTTTGAATTTTGTCGCATTACTTAATTGTCTGACCTCGTATATTAAGTTTTGTCGATGTTTACCTCCAAACCCCATGTACGATACTCTTCCATGATTTTTCGAGTCACATACTCAAAATCGTCATAATCTTGTGCTATTATTATCTGGTCATCTGCGAAACATAACGTATATATCATATTTTCTTCAAGAGGAACACCCATGGTTTTACATTTTCTTTTCCATCTATTAAATGCTTCGAACTTGAAATACAAAGTGTTAAAAAATAATTTAAAAATTGTTCCAAGTAGCATTCACAATAGTTCTTGAGTTCCTGAAGAAGAGAAGAAAAGTTCCAAACATTGAAGACCAAAAAAATTGAACTAAAGTTTCGGATATCTGTGAACTTGGCAGTGTTAAAAAAATTTAAAAAATGAAATAAAAATTGTTTTTGGCATCAAATTTATAAAAATGTTTATCTTCCTGCAGAAACTCTAGAACTATTCTAGATGAGCTCAAAACAGTCATCTCCACAAACAGACATCACTTTCCTGTACGTTTTGATACATTTAACAACTCTGTAAAAATTCTTACTATAAAGTAATCTAGAAAAATAAGTAAGTAATGTTGTATTTAGAATGAAATACACATTACAGGAGGTTTTCACTTATATAATATATGAAATGATATGATATGATATACATATACATATATATATATATATATATATATATATATATATATATATATATATATATATATATATATATATATATATATATTATTGTTCACTTTAAGTGATTTTTTTTATTCTACCTGTTAGAAATAACTTTTTGACAGGTCTTCGTATATGTGAAATCCATTCTCCCTCAATCACCTCCGAAAAATTCCAATACATCCGTTTACTAAAAATTGATCAGATATTTCTACTCTTATTTATGTAGCTGTTTTAAATCGATTTTGTAAAGATGGATTTATTAACAAACGATCTTCTTTTTTACTTTACGTTACCTGATGTTTTCTTTCGATCTGCGGTATCAAATTCTCTTTTCAACCTACCAACCAAAAATAATTGAGCTTTATGACCTTCAAATTCATATAAACTTGCAGCTGTTTTGATTTTTCTAGCTGTTTCTCGAATTGTTGTGAGGGGTTTTAATTCCACTAACCCCCCTTCAATTGGTCATTATGGAATGAAGAAGGACGCGTGCGACCTTCTTCTTCTTCAAGGCTCTCGTCTCCAGCACGAAATTTTTGTAACCACCATTGCACCGTACATTCCTTAACAGTACCCACACCAAAAGCACCGTTTAATTTACAAACAGTTTCTGCTGCTTTACCACCCGTTTTGAACTCAAACAAAAAAATACTCTTTTGCTTCTTTTTCATTTTTAATTCAATAGCCCAATTTCAAGCAAAATTAACAATAAAACAAAAGTCGATGTTACCAAAATACAGACTGAAAAATATACTTTAAAGTGATATTATTAGATTAACATGAACATGATGAAATGACACTTTCATTGAAAAAATTAAGGTTGGAATTCAGAAAACAAAAACGGCTATTATTTTCCTATCAACCTAATGTATATATATATATATATATATATATATATATATATATATATATATGTATATATGTGTGTGTGTATAAGATAAGAGATGGCACGTGTATCGTTTATTTGTGATCATGTACTCAAGACACTCTGTACTTATTTTCTTAGAACAGTTTGCGTCCTACGATAACGTTTGTTGAAATTTCGTTATATTTAACATAAATTTAATTCTGTAGCAGCGTTCTCGTATCAATGGTAAGAAGTCACCACAGCTGGGTTCAACCGGCGACACGTGAAATTAGTTGCTTATCCGCATTACGTATA
This sequence comes from Acanthacorydalis orientalis, assembly GCA_034766995.1. Classification (NCBI taxonomy): domain Eukaryota; kingdom Metazoa; phylum Arthropoda; class Insecta; order Megaloptera; family Corydalidae; genus Acanthacorydalis; species Acanthacorydalis orientalis. The sequence goes on from CM068313.1 coordinate 60,505,629, forward strand.
ATCCTCAGGTAGCCGACACCTGATGCACGACCGACCCGACAATAAGCTGTAATAATATTACAGGCGTGGACTTTGTAATATACAGGATCGAGATTACTGAAACAACATACGAGAACCAAACATGTATTCTGAAAGTAAATATTTATGAAATAACGTCGGTTCTATGATTTCACTGAAGGATAACGTAAATGCTATTATTTTATTGTTTCGTATATAGGTTTGTTTGCTTTAACTGAGTACTGTTTTAGGACACCAAGGAATTCTGAACATTTGCAATAATGTCAGGTAACCAAGAAAGTTGTATTTTTACATAAAATAACTTTATTCATCAAAATATCCTTTGCATTGAACAACCCTTTCCCACCGAGAAGATAATTTATAAATTCGATTTCTATAAAACTGATTATTTTTATTTTCAAAAAATGTAGACATCTTCATTTTTATTCTTCTTCATTATTAAACTGTTTACCACGCAAACGATTGTCTAAAGATAAAAACAGACGATAATTTGATGGAGATATGTCTGGGGAATATAGGGGATGGGGGAGGATCTCCCACCCTTAATTTATAATTTTTGTTCAGGTCTCTACTGCAACGTGTGGTCATGTGTTATCTTGCAAAAATGAAACTTTTTTACGATTTACAAGTGCTGGCTGTTTTTGTTTTAATGCATCGTGTACTCGTTGGAGTTGTTCACTATAAATGTTTTCCGTGTGGGTTTGACCCACTCGTAGATAATAATTCATGGTGAATAATTCTTTTTAAAGTCCATCAAACACAGAGATGAAGTTTTCGTGGTGTTAATTGTTCTTTAGGACCTTGTAGGACAGGATTACCTAATGAAAGCCAGTGGTGAGTACGTTTGTAGTTGGAATAAATAATCCATTTTTCATCTGTGGTCAATATTTGATCCAAAAAGTTTTATGATTTTAGTCGTGAAATAAGAGATGTTCAGATTTGTAAGTCGCTGTAATTTGTTTTTGGGAGTTAATTCGTGTGGTACCCATGTACTTAATTTCCAACTCTTTCCTACTTTGTGAAATGCTTCCGTATTGTTTCTTCACTTACTTTGAACAATTCTGCAAGCTGTAGATACGTTAAATGGGAATTTGTTTCAATCATTGTATCCAATTAGTCGATATTTAAATTTGATGGTCTGCCTGATCTGATCTCGTCTTTAATGGAATCATCCCCGGCAGAAAATTTTTTAAACCATCTCTGGGCCGTTCTTGATGTAATTGTATTTTCTCCAAACGCAGTACAAATTTTTTTGCAGTTTCTGTAGCGTTAATCCTAAGCTTAAATTCATGAAGCAAACACGCACGTACTACACTATTTTTTACAAACATTTTAAGGGTTAGAATTCTTTTTTAAATTAAAGTGAACAATTCGAGATTCATTTAAAACACATGCTAACGGATAAACAATTCTTTTAATTTTGTCCGATAACAAGTGTAAGCAATTCTTGTAATTATTGTACGTTATAATAGCGACAGAACATTCTTGGTTACCTAATATTAACACATTGGCGTTGGATGACGTACATATACGTCATTGAGTTTTTCAAATATCTGTTTCAAAATAAATGTATAAATGGTTCAATTTCTCTTCAAAAATGCCATAACAGATGTTTCACGAATTAAAACCGTTGTGTATATGTTTTCAACTTTTTGTTTTATTTTGTGATTTTTGACATTTGAACTGTGTATAAGTTGGAGCGATGAGATACACATTCGATGCTTGGGGTTTGCTTCAGTGTAATCAGAGACAGCGGATAACTCTCAACAGAACTGTCTCTAACAGAATGAGGTATCCCATTATATTTGATAAAATGATCCTGTATCTACAGGTAGAGAGTATTTTTTTTTGTATTTTCTTGGATTCTACAACATTCACATGTGCTTCTCGCTAATAAATGCTTTCCCGTGTTTGAATGGCAAAAAATTCATTTCTAGTTTTTTTGAAAGAATTGATTAAAAATGGAGGAAGAGTAATTTCTAGAGGAGAGGTATGAATAACCTTTGACGATTGAAAGAAAAAACGCGAAATTCCCCCTTCCCCTATGCCAATCGCGGCTCCAAACGCCCTGACGCCACTGTGTTGATGTGAATATATAGTGAGATTTAGAAGCCGAAATAAAGAAAAATATGTTTCATGTACTTTATTTCAAGTTATACTTCATCGCGTATTCCTTTTGCAATGTTTGTACTTATTTCATGTATATATATATATATATATATATATATATATATATATATATATATATATATATATATATATATAAGCTAAGTGGAGGATTAATATCTACTTACACAACTGAGCACACAGCACTAAGAAGAACACATTTGTTCAAATATCTAAGATTAAAATCAATTTTTGTATTAATTTCTTTATAAATTATGATTTATGTTCACATGGAATAATGATTGAACAAAAGCAATAAATTAAAAAATTACATACACCCTTGTTTTATTTAGAAATTTAAAAAAAGTGTTTACTTAATGTACAAAAAAATTGAAGAATAAACCTTGTCGGGGAAAGGAAAGAAATTTTAACTCGACATGATGAACGATTTATTATAAGAAAAATAAAGATTAATCCTCATCAAAGTGTTCCAAAATTAAAGGAAACTATATCATCAGTCATTAACAAATGCGTGTCGACGGAAACGATACTGTGCGTTTTAAGGAAAACAGGTACAATGGCAGTGTCGTATGAAAACAGTCCTACATATCCAAAGTAAATAGAATGAAATGATCAGAATTTTTTGACAGATATTTAAATCATGATGAAAACTTTTGAATATAGTTATCTTTCCCGATGAATCAAAATTTAACTTATTTGAGTTTGACGGACAGCAAACAATTTAGAGACAACCGAATACTTAATATAAAAATAGAATAAATATGTGAGCAACAGTTAAGCATGGGGGGATTCGATAATGCCATGGGACTATATGGCGGATACTAGAACTCTACATTTGAAATTTATTGATATCATTATGGACAAAATGAAATATCTTTCCTTCTTGAAAATAATATGAAGTTATCTGCCCAGAAATTAAAATTTCCACCAGTATATCACTTTCAACAAGACAACGCTCCAAAACACACTTCGTTTGTAGTTCGAGAATCGTTGTTGTACAATCTCTCAAAAATGTTGAATACTTCTCCGCAATCTCCAAATCTGAATCTTCTTGAAAATTTGTGGGCCGAACTATCGATTATAAAAGTCTAACTGTTCTTGTAAAACTGAACACAAACTTTTACTACAATAAATATGAGAAACATACCAGCCATCTAGTGTAATTGAGAACTTATTGTTAGTCCAATCACTTGCACGACGTCCTCAAATAGTTATAAATGCAAATAGACACGTAACAAAGTATTAAATAAATCATGTAATTATTTTTCAACTTCAATAATCACCGTATTGAATAAATACGCTCAATTTTGTGTGCCATCGTTTCATACTTTAAGTTTTTTTTTAATTAATAGGGAATTAGTGTCAAGTTTTAGTATTTATTTTTTATAAAAAAATCAAAAAAAGTAATAATTTATTTTAAATTAAAAAAAATGTCCAATAAAATTATCAGTATTATATATATTTGAATAAATGTATTTTTCTTAGTGCTGTAGGGGAAACCAAGGCAAACCCGTCCACGGAGTAATTCTGTCCAGGGTGGTTATCTCATGATGTGTGTGTTTAGTATGAATTCGCCATAAATATTGTAAACGCGTCTTACAGTGTCTCCTCCATCAATGGAATTCTGTTTGGTTATATGCCAAGTTATGATTTTTATCCTCGCCAACGTTTTTCCGGTGACCAAAATGAAATCGTTCACTCTTCGAAAATTTGTTTTATTTATTATAAATCTCCCTTAAAATAATCTTCAGATAAGAGGTTATTATGTAGAAATGTACACAGAACACAAATCTAGTTACAGTCTTTTCATTTCCACTCATTTTTTATATTTTATTAGCGATCAAAGCAAAAAGATGCGTTCAGGAAAAATCCGTCCAGAAGCCACTGGAGAAATTCTGTGAGGTGCTTAACTCCGGTTGAATCACTCGGTTTTTCGTTACAAATATCTTATCTTTTTTCTCAATTGCGAGAATAGAGAGGTGCGCAATTACAAACGAAAGAAGACCCCTATCGATGAAAAGCAACTTAAAACGGCTTTTCTTTCTATCAAAACACACAAAATTAATGTTCACGAAGCCGCAAGAAGATTTAGAGTAGCCAGGATGACACTGAGTGATTTGTTGAAGAGGAACGGGAATGAAGTCGAACGGGACGATGACGTCATCGTTCAAAATTCTGTAGCAGATCACGAGGAATTCGATTCCACAGTTCCTTTCACCCCTCATCGTGTTGATGCGACTAAAATGAGCGCAATGCTCGAAAATATTCGAGCATTTCTTAAAGCTCCCCCTCCCCAAGAAATTCAACGAGAAGGGAAAGGAAATGAAGTACAAGTGTGGTGCTTACTGATTTGCATACCATGTGAAATGTAGCGGCGAAACAGACCAAATTGTAACGAAAAAAAAATAAAAAAAATACTTCGAGAAAGAAATTTGTGAAATTGGGCGACCAAAAAAAAGTGCACAAAGTTTTGAACTGCAGCTTTCGACAACCTGAGAGCGAAAGACAAAAGGAAAAAGCCTTAATTGGTCAGATTTCGATGAGGATTGCGATTACATGTACTGTCACATTCTCTACGAAAAGATAGGAAAAAAGGTTTAGGGAAAGAATGCATTTCGATTGACAATAAAGCACACGATAAGTGTGTTTGTCCTTCAAATAGGTATTTTATGTGTATAAATTGCATGTGCAACAAAAATGATGAGGATACAGATTAAGTTTTGATGTATATTTTGTAATTAAATTCTTTAATGAAATGTTTTGGACGTTTTTATTATTTAAAAATGATTGGTAAAATGTGTAAAATGATTTTTAATAACATGAATTAATTATTTCATTTAAAAAACAGAAAATGAGTGGACGGATTGACCCCGGGATTTTCGAGACTTCAATATTTGCACATTTTGACATTTTACTAAATAACGCTTAAATAAAGCGACGTGGACTATATTTTCTTTGCACATATTGTAACCAAGGGTTCACCCTTTACAACAGTATAGTTCAATCCATGATTTTTTTTTATTTTCTTATTAAAAATCGATGATGAATAAAGTAGACGGATTTGCACCGATCTCCCCTACACTCGGTTATGTGAGTGACTGTATAATCTATATTGTAATTTTTATTTTGTTCCTAGCATATATATCTTGTATGTATGTATATATATATATATATATATATATATATATATATATATATATACATATATATATATACATATATATATATATATATACTTATATATACATATATATATATATATATACATATATATATATATATACATATATACATATATACATATATACATATATATATATATACATACGAAGTCAGACAATTAAGTAATGCGACCGATTTTTTTTCTCGGCCTGTGGTAACACTGCGAACCTGTAACTCCGCCACCGTAATAGCAGATCCCTACTCTCTCGATTGAGACCTTGACCAGCCTCGTACGATCATTTCTTCGCCAGCTGTTTAGTGTTTTGTAACAACGCGCGAGTAGTGCATGTCACGAAAATGGAACAGAGAAATTTAGAGCAATGATGCGCGATAAAATTTTGTGCACAACTCGGCGAAACCGCGACAGAAACTTATGAAAAAGTGCTTAAAGTGTATGGTAGTGATGTCCTGAGTCGTCAAAAACGACAAAGCCAACAGTGGCTGTCCCCTGGAGCACCAAGGCCAAAGAAGGCGAGAATGAGCAAGTCCAAAGTGAAAACCATGTTGATTTGCTTCTTCGACAGCAAAGGGGTGGTTCACAAAGAGTTCGTACCACCTGGAGAAACCGTAAATCAAGTATTCTACCGCAATGTGCTCGAAAAATTACGAAAAAGGGTGCTCAGAGTGCGTCCAGAGATCGCGAAGACTTGGGTTCTGCATCACGACAATGCTCCCTGTCACAGTGCGTTCAGTGTCTCTCAGTTTTTGGCGTCTAATGGCATCGCAACGTTACCACAACCACCCTATTCACCGGACATGTCACTCTGCGACTTTTTCCTATTCCCCAATATGAAAAAATTCGTCAAAGGTCGACATTTTGACTCCGTTGAAGATATACAAGAATCTGTGACGAGGGTACTCGGAGAGGTCCTACAAGAAGTGTTCCAGAATTGTTACGAAAACTGGAAAACTCGCTGGAATAAGTGTATAGATGCGGGAGGGGACTACTTTGAAGGGGATCGCAGCGATGTACCTTAATTTTTAAATATACTCGATTTTTGAATTTTGTCGCATTACTTGTCTGACCTCGTATATATATCTATTGTGCTATGAGAGTAAATCATTACGAGAAATAGGGAAGATCAAATGAAGAATGCATTCCACCGTCCAAAAAATTATTAATAATTATAAATATGAACGAACATTGAGAAATAAACATGGTCGTGAAAAAAAATATTTTCACATAATGAACGCCTTATCATAAGAAAAGAAGGTCAATCCACAACGAAGTGTTCCAAAATGAAAGGTAAATGAATCATCAGTCATTAATAAAAGTGTGTTGACAAAAAAGATCCCTCGTGCTTTAAGGAACAGAGGGTACAATGGTAATGTCGTATGAAAAAAGATATATATATATATATATATATATTTAAAAGTAAATAGAATGAAACGGTGAGAATTTACTATAAAATATTTAAATCGCGATGAAAAGTTTTGGAAAACAGTTATCTTTTCCGATGAATTCAAATTTGAATTGTTTGTGTCTGACGGACGGAAAACAGTTTGGAGATTACAGAATACTCAATATAAAAATAGACATATGTGTGTAACAGTTAAACATGGGAGTAGGTTAGTTCGGTAATGCCCTTAGCATTACATGTTAAAATAATGTTGCACTGTATAATCCCAGTGCATTTGATAAGATAATCGTACAAATAAGAAAATCATACACAGAAGAAATACTAACTATGACATGTTACTGTAAAAATTAAATATTTTTTTTATTTTTAACAAAGTTGAAAACATTTGATAATTCCATTTTATAAAGTTTAGATTATGATACGATAAACTAATTTACCACATACCTTAAAATTTTCCTGAAAAATAATATTTATTTTGAAAGGTATAGCAGTTTTTTCTAACGTAACGCGATTGAAACAAAACACGCGAAATCTTCCCATCGCCACGTAAACTGCGGCTCCAAACGCCCCAACGCCAATGTGTTAATAATGAATGAATGAGGTTGTCCACAAGTTTTTTTTTTTTTAAAAAAATATCAGTGTCAATCGAGGAATATTATATTAATTATAGATTTTAAAATCTATTCACATGAGAGATTTTTTAAATTTAATAACATAACTTTTCTCAGACTTTATTAAAAAATATTTCAGGATTAGTCTTTACATTTAAGATGAAAATAGTCTAATGTTTTTTCAAACAATAATTCCAATATCTATCCTGTTACCGTACAGTTCTTGAAATGTGCTGATTACAGCATGATAAAATTGTAAAAGAACTTACAATTTCGAAATGCATTAACACCGGCTTGCACGATTAATTTATAATATAAATTAAAACTGAAAAACAAGACTATGGCTTATTCTTCATTCCCTTAATAGGAAAAAAAATGATTCTTTAGAGGCCCTTAAAATACAATTTTCGAGATTTTTTACTGAAAATCAGCAAATTCTGGGAGGATGGTATTATGAATGTTCCTACAAGAGGCCAAAAAGTCATTGATCATAATGGTCAATACATTATTTGAAAACGTTTTCTATATTAAAAAAAAAACATTTACCGAGAAATTCGACATTACTTATGGGCCAACTCAATATTTTAATTCAATACAAAATTATTATTGATTAATTTGATTTATTTTTAAAGTACGGAATTAATTTTTACATCCAATAAATGTTAATTTAATGGAAATAATGTGTGTTTTGTTTGAAGAATTGACACTTTTTTATTATTTTTATTTTCAAGAACAAAACTGACAGTTATATCATACACACAGTTAAATTATTGGCCAGCACAGGAACCTTAGTAATTTTTTTTTGCAAAAATTTAACAAGTATTGTCTAAAAAGAGATATAATTTTTTAAAAAAGAAAATATTTTAATATGTTATTAAAATAGAAAAACATTAAATATTTTTTATACACACAGGTTTTTTAATTGGAAATCTATACATCAGAAGCTTATATTTAAAATAAATAAATTAGTCATGCAATCCTGCAGGCTGCAATCACATTTTCACCGAATCATTTGTTTACTATTATTTATTACTTTTCCAATAAAATCGTCTGTACCTTTTGATTTCCCTCAAATGTACGTTATCGTATGAAAATAAATCAATAAATAATTTAAAAAAAATGTTGACCGAAACGAAAACGTAAAAACATTTCAGAACGAACTTTCATCTAGCGTTTATTTGAAAAGAGAAACGCACGAAGGTATAAAATAAATACATTCCGCTCGTATACGGAACGATCGACTCTTTTAAGTTTTCATTTATATTTAAATTCAATTATTATGTATATTAAATACGTTTAGGCGAATGTATTTAATTGAAAAATCAAACGGCCAGCGTTTCCGCCGATATCCGTCTAAAGTCTGTCGAGACTACAACAACCGACGGGATGAAGTTATCATCCGCCAGACCGTTTCGCTTTTATATTGACGCTGTTAAAAGATTACGCAAGTAAATGATTGACACTTCTTGTTTACTTAAATGTAATCAGCACGTGTTTGAAACACCGCAAAAGCGTGTGCTATTTCGTCCGATTTGTTTTTAATACAACATGGAACGCAATAGGAAAAAACTTGTTACATACATACCTCTATATATAAACCACAATATGTATGTATGTATGTATATATATATATATATATATAACTTCATAACGTGTTTGAAAAATGGTATTGAAAATACTTTACATTTCTATACACACTGATTGATGTTTTAATGGAAAACGTTGACTGAAAACGATTTGATTGATTTTGTTATTCATAAAAAACGATCATAAAAGAATATTTGGAAATTTTATGATAGCAATATGTGTTGAAGTTATTTATATTCGATTATTTGAAAACGAATGCTTCTATTTAATAGTAATGAAGTCAAACAAGTCATTTTATTCATAAATATTAGGTTGGTAGGAAAAAATTGTAGTTTTTCTCTTCTGAATTTAACATTAATTTTTTTCATATAATTTTAAAGTGGATTTTTCGGTCTGTATTTTGGTAACATCGACTTTCGTTTTATTATTAGTTCCGCTTCAAATTGGGTTATTGAATTAAAGATGGAAAAGAAACAAATAATAGCAATTTTTTGTACTAATTTTCAAAAAATTTAAATGATTTCAACAATTTATCACTAGAACTACCGATAGTTAAGACGAAGCTATTTCCACCAAAACCAGTCAAAATGGTCAACTGGTCTTTAAAAAATTCGTAATAATAGAATAGTTTTATATTTATTGACTTATTCGTTTCTTATAAAAGGAATTCCATGTTATGTAGTACATTTTTGGTATTACATATTAACCCATTTGAAACCATGTTCCCTAAATGAGGATTGGTACATTTTATTACTTATACATTACTAAGAATAATAAGTATAATAAAGATTATATACCTTGGTAAAAAAAAATAAAATAAATTTTCATTTCAAAGTTAAGTTATTCTTATAGTAAAAAGTAAATTATTAGGTATAAAAAGTTATAATTTGTCACATTTCTTACAAATGTAGTTCTTCTTTTGAGTACGTTTTTCGAATACACATTTTTTACAGATATTACAAATGGTGGTAGTCTTATTATTATTACAGTATCCTATTTGACACCATTTGCGTGAACAAAGTGAGCCCTTTGAAGTTGTTTGTACATTAGCTTCTCGTGATTCCCTCTCTGGTTTTACATTTTCAACGGCATTTTCAGTGGCAAGTTCATCTACTAATTGAAACATAAATTCACCCTTGGTAATCTTTTTTGGCATATCCTGTTGGACCGGGTACGTCTTTGAAAATATTATGAAGTGGTAATCTTCCAGGAGGACTAGACCCTTCTTGTATTTTTTCCCAACTGATTCCGACTGCAGCAATTTTATTTTGATGATCTTGTAGTATACTTTCATTTTCATCTTCAAAACTTGAAAGCACTCGAGCACATATTCTTTTACGTAAATTCGAAATATTTTCAAATTCACTATCACTTTCTGAGGACTCCTCAGGATTTTTTTCGTCTAAAAACTCATTACCGCTATTCTCACTATCAAAAAGTTAATCGTGAAAACCGCACAGTTCATTTTCAATTTCTTCTGGTTCACCTTCACTGTCATAGAGTTCGTCATCCTCGATATCAGAGCATTCCATTGGTATATCGTTCAATTTTTCCCATAATTAAGAGATTTTCGATCGTTTTGACATTTTCAGGACTTATAGAAATAAAATAAAACCAGTGATTATATAAAATTTATATTTATATTCATTTTTCCATCGCCTCACACTAATCGAAATAATATGTCCTTTATTATAATTTGTAAAATTATTTTTTATTATTCACTATATTATATAATATGAGTGCAACATTCAACAAAAACTTCAATACACATTCTATGTCTCCAGATCTAAATGAACGACTAAATATATTTTCGAATGAATGCATTAGTTTTGCATTACCATCATGATCGATCCGGAATTTTCCTGATAATTTTCACCATCATACTGAATGGATGCGCAGTAAAAATTCTAAAAAAGTGTGAGAAGTTGTACAAAACGAGTAAACTGGTTAATTCGTCTTCGGTAAACAGATTGCAGGACACTTTTACACTTTCACTGGTAGCAGTCATTTTGATTGGTATAAGTAGCCATGATACAAAATTATTTTGATTTTGAATAAAAAAAAATGAAAATAAAATTCATTATACTATTTCCTCATTTATCGCTGCAAAAGTCATGACATCTTTGCGAAAAAAAAATGTAACATGAAGTAGGAATTTTAAAGTAAAATTATAAAATCAGTCATTTTGACTGGTGTGATAGTTCTAGGGTTCAATAAATTTAAGTTATTCGTGGTTAGGAAATTATCATAATTAATATGAATGATTTAAATTTATAAAAGAAGTCTATCTATAAATTCTGATTTAGATGTTGAAACCATCATGGAAATAATACGACCAATATTATTATATAATGTATCAGATTTGGAGAAGTACATCAAAAACAAATGTGCAAGTATGTAAAGTAAATGTCTTTGAATTATGAGAAACGAACCAAAATATACACACATACAAACTACATTGCAAATTAAATATCGAACCATATAATATTAAAAACATAATTAAAAAAAAAGTATTTTTTCTCAAATGAAAAGAAAAAACAAATCAACTTATAAATACTGTAGGAAACTACACTGTATAAACTTTAAATTACTTTATATATATATATATATATATATATATATATATATATATATATATATATATATATAAATTCGAGGAATTTTGTATGAAATGTTACACTTTTGCTCTACTCTATTAGATCCCCATTAGCATAAGCGGTAACCGTCTCCCAGTCCCACTATCAAGTGTCGGTGACATGACGCTTGTAATGCTATTTTAAGTCGTTTACTTGAACAGCCGAAACATCCACGAGGGCAAGATTGGACACGTAGTTGCATCGGCTCTCTCGTTAGACGATACCAGACAATATCTTGTGTATCTCTTGAACGAGATTATGCATCGAATACATACTGGGGATTGTAGAAAATGCAGATTGTGAGTAAGAACAGATGAGGTACCTCGAGTGAGTAGACGAAATGCAGAGCTCGGGAGATGGCGAAGACCTCTGCTGTAAACAAGCTCGCTATCGTCGACAATCGTCATTCGTGAACAACATCTTCACATAATAAAGCACATTCCTCCGCGTTCCTAGATCAAAAGCGATCAGTGAATGTGTGCTTGTATCCGGGATACAGAGAACATAATTTCAAGAAACGTTGCTGTTATATCCCTGGACAGGTGCAGCTGACTTGTGAAGGAGTATCAGATATTGACGGTAAATAGCCTGACGAACAGTCCATTGTGATGGTGACGAAGAGTGTTTAAAATTTGAAACTCTCGGGATAACAAGTCTCATTTTAGAAATTATTTGTTTTGCTCTGATGCAAAGAGACTTTGTTGGTCGGATTGAAGATTCTTAGAAACGTTTTTGGAGGTAATCGAAGAACGTTAAATTATTAATTGTTCTTTGGATAATAAGTATTAGAAAATATTCTTCTTTACATTAACACTATAATAATATTAGCATCATCATCAAAATATGTCTAATCAACAATTAAAAATCATTAATTATCAATTATTAAACATTTCAGAGAAGAACAGTTTTTGTGGTTTGTAGGGTTGTCCATAATGAAATTACCAGTTATTGTAAATGTTTGGCTAAAAAAAATTTATGATTTGTAGGTTGAAGAGAGAACAAATATCAGAAGATATTTATTTTTATCCCAGTTAATAATTGATTTATACATAGATATTAATTTCTTTTTGGTTTTCTGTTAATTCATATGGAAAACAACAATCAATTTTTCACTCAGTCGAACTGTTATGAGATACAGAGCAATGCTTTTTAAACTGTGTTCGAAGAAACTCTGGTGTTCCACGTAACCTTTTCAAGGGTTCTGCGAGTTAAAGTCAAAATTCGAAAGAATTTTCAAAGAAAAACCCGAAAAGCTAAGAATTCAAAATAGTTAATTCATAATAATTTCTTTTATTTCTATAAATATCTATTATTATATAGTAAAAATGTATTTATGAGTACACATTACGACCACGCTCAATCAGATGTAAATAATAAGATTTGGTCATGTAAGATGGTTGATTTTCAAAACTTATGGGGTACTCATCTTGAATTAACTCATTTTTTTTCCGTTGAACAATTTAAATAGTGCCATCCGGCCTGATAATTTTACCTTCCTGTAATGAAATTATGCGTTAGTAGAAGAATATTTAACACATATTCGAGAATATTGTGCAACAGTGTAATTTACACAATACCAGAGTGGGGGGAATATGCGTAACATTTTTTTAAAAAAAATATTACTCTTAAGGGTTCTATGAGTCGACAAAATTTGAAAACCACTGACTTGTACAATTGTTAAAAAACGGCTTATTAATTTCGAGAAGTAACTTTTAAAACATAACAAAGAAAGTATGTTTTTTTTATTCAACTTAAAACTGTGCATTTTTTTATTTGGTTTCTAGATTTAATTTTTAAAATCTAACATTTCTGTGGCAGACATCCGTCATAAATCAGGTTATTTATTTCAATAAGTTATTCGTTGTAACTATACTTGATGTACTAAGTATTTAGATACACTAATAATTTATAATATTTATACAATGAGACAAAGAAAGTAATGCAGTCGTTAAAAAATTCTTCTTTTCATAAATGGTTTAAGTAAACAAATTTTTTATACAAATAAAATACATTTATTTCCTATTAACTCGACTTTATTATAAATATTGAAACACAATTTACTCATTCTAAAAAATAATATATAAGAAAATATATAAAATAAAATAGTTCTAAACATCCTATTCTTACACTACATTGAAAATGATGCATTTGAAAAGAAAACAAAAGAACAAAAATATATGATTACATAAAGTAAGCATATTAGTAAAGAGATTTAAGTTTTAATTTTTAGAGGAGTTTCCTTTTGCTTTTATTACTAATTGGAGTCTTTCCAGTACCGTTTATATTAATTTGTTCGCGTGTTTTGGACTAATTTGATTCCATTTCGTCGGCAATGACTTTTTAAGTAGATTTTAATAGAGATCTAGTGACTTGGGATTCTAATTTCTAGAGAAGTTCTGGGTTATTTTTTTTAATTTATCATCTTAAGGGTTCACACCACTGATATAGAATAACAACATTAATAGAATAATAACACAATAATCAACACCACTGATGTAGAATAAAATAGCTCTATCATTCATCTTCCATATTATTGGATCAGTGCAAAAGTTCGTATACGATTCAATAGATGGTGTTAAGTGTGCCGCATTGAGGCGCTCATGATTAAAATATATTCATATTATATATCTTTTGAAAAGTGACAGTCACAGCTATTATTTGACCATCAGATGCATTTGTTTCGATTCGATTTGTGTGTAGGAAAAATGTTTGAAAATGGACAACGAAGAGGCACACTTTCGTCACGTTACGTTGTATGAGTTTCAGAAAAGAGTAACCGTTAGCGCTGCAACGAAAAATATTCGGGAGGTTCATTTGGACCTTACAACATCACTTCCAACTGTGAAGAAATGGTTGATAAATTTTGACTTGGTGATTTTTAACCTCGAAGATCAACCCTGTTCTGGGCGGCTCTATCCAGCTCTAGTTGACAATAACCCACGAATTTCGACGGACGAAGTTGCCTAGACACCTAACATGGACAGATCGCCTACATTTCAGTATTTAAAAAAGCTGGGGTTCTCGTCAAAGCTCGTATACGTCTCTCGTCGAAATACGTGGGTGCGCACTTGTTGTCTGAAAAAACAACTTTGATCGCATAACTTCGGCAGTTTTTTTGTTTGGACTCCTCAACAAAGAGCCTTTTTTGGATCGGTTGATGATAGGTAATAAGAAATGGATCCTGTATAATAACATTCAATGCAAACAAATGTGGAAACAAGCATGATAAGTGTGGAAAGAATGAAGGGGTAGAACCAGACGTCAAAGCTGGCTTGCATCCAATGAAGGTGTTGCTGTGTTTGGTGAGATTGCAACGGCTTTATTTATTTTGAGCTCCTCCCATGTGGCGAAATGATTACTTAGGAGGAGTACTGTCAACAAATAACCAAAATGAACACAGTAATTAAAGAAAAGCATCCGATTTTGGTCAATCGCAAGGGAGACATCTTCCACCACGACAATCCAAAACCACATACAGACAAATTGATTCTGCAAAATCTGAAGCAGTTGAAATGGGAAATCATATTTTATCGTATCTCATCCTATTCTCCGGAAATTAAACCTTCTGATGATCATTTGATCCGGTCATTGTAGAATAGTTTAAACAGTAAAAAAATTCACACCGTGGAGGCCGTTAAAACCCACCTTATTTGAAAAACTGTACAGCTTTTACAAACGTGGAATCCAGCAGCTGTTTGAGCGTTAGAAAATGATTGCAGAAAACGATGGTGAGCACATTATTGATTAATAAAAGCGTTTTGTGCGAAAAATAATCACCTGAGTTTCAATTTCAAATCGTATACGAACCTTTGAATTGATCCATTATTTAAAGTGATTCATGATAATAACCTCAAATTCATCGTCGTTTAATTCTAGTCGACTATGTGTTTTATTTTTGAAAAATAAATCATCGTTTCTAAATTTAATACCTCAATTCTGAATAACATGCTTAATAGCAAGTATTCTTGAAATGTTCACATAATCTTAGCAAAGTCTCAAATCGACAAGAAAACAATTCATATTTCGATATATTTCTTCTATCTCTTCTGTGTTTTATTAAAATGGATATTAAAAAGAAAACGACACAATCCATCCATGTTTCATCTTAATTGATAAAAAATACTTGATAACTTGACTGATAAAAAAGAAAACAAACATTATTCGAAACAAAACATTCATAATTTTTTCGAATAGTTGACAGAGAACGGTTTCAAGACATCAATTACCATTAAATATTTATGATAAAATAAATGGCATACGTTAGTTCACATTTTAGTTATATGAATACAATTTAATACAATATTTATTCTTTTACGTACGTTATAGAATATTATTTTTTTTGCCAGACAGAGCACATATACTTAAATCAACTGTTTTATATTCACTATACAAACATGAAGATATAATATTCCTGTTATTCTTTTCCGTTATTCTAATACTGTTTTTCTTAAGTCCCCAATGATTTCTATAAAAGAGAATTGGTTATCTCTCGTTATGTTATGTTATATATTTTATAACGAAGTACATATCAAACACAGTTAAAACGAAAAATTGTTTTCTTGACTGAAACATTTTTTTTTATTTCTTGTATAAATTTTAATATTTCAATATCATCAATTATACAAATATAATTGATCGTTTAAAATATGAAATACAAATATTTACCATCACTCAGAATTGAGCGTACACCATTAACAAAAATACATTTATTTAAATATATTAATTAACCCTTTACATGAGTGGTGTCAAATATGCGGTCCTCTAGACTTTAGAATTCCCTCCGCGACCTAAAGCATGAAGTTGATTTAATTAAAATAATGAAATGAAATTTTAAAAAAATATAAAATCTATTTTTAAAACATTGCAAATTAAAACGTTTTATTGAAATGCATGTTCGCAGCAAGAATCTTGGCAATGTTTGGTAGCACATACCTATCTGAACAATTATTTTCCGTTTTAAAAACTAATAAGACTTTTACAGGTCAAGATTGACACTTGAACATTTAACATCTATACTAAAAATATTATTATCACAAAAATTACACCCGATATTGATAAAATAGTTTCTAACCAAAGATGCTGTTTACTAGTAAAAAATATTATTATTTTAATTTCTCTAATTTAAAATTTTGTTGTAACGTTTAATAATAATACCTAAAATTAATATATATTTTTAATTTTTATACATTCATTAAGGAAAAATAAATATAAAATTTAAATGAGTTATTTTCGAATATAAATCGAAGACCTTTTTTCATTCGCTAAATTTAATTTTGGATGATTTTATTTTGTCTGCAAACTTTCTTAAACTGAATTTGGTGATCCGTCTTCGTATATGAATTTGACACCAGTGCTTTATACTATGAGGGTACCACAACACTATTTTCCCATGGAATTCTTGAATCACCTCTGACGTGACACTTCATATAGTGAATACAAAAAATCAGTACGAAACAGTTTTATTCAAAATATACTTTGAAAGTATGTATATATATATAAAAACGATCTATTATACACTTCTCAGCATTGAAAAATGATTAATATTAGTGTTCCTTATCGAATGTTCAAACACAATCGCATACTTCAGATTATTTGGAAAGATCAGTTTATGTGATATTTTTAGTATTGGGTTTATTCTCATCTTTGAAGCTTCAATGCAGATTTAGTAGGGTAACATCGTCAAAATGTATTTTTAGCCATTAAAGCGAAAAATGAAAATAATGGTTATAACAATATCGAGGATAGTGACGATAAATTTTAACTTAATTTTATGGGAGCAATTCAATTTGTGTAATTCCTAGAAAATGGAAAAGGACTGATACAGCAAACCTTAAAATCAAATCATAAAATCAAAAATGTTGTTGCCTGTCGATCGAAAAAAATACTAGCCCTTGTGTGGAAGGACAAGCGTGCCGTCACGATGTTAAGTAGTTATAAGTAGTTGGTAATGAAAATTATTACAAGAATTATATGAGGACAAGTTCCAAATGAAATAGATAAACATTAAGTAGTTTTCAATTATAGTAAGTGCATGGGAGGCATAGATCCTGCGGATCATTAGTGCTGTAAAATACTATATTATGCAGAAATCTATAAAATGGTGGAGGAAATTATTCCTTTACGGTCTAGAAGTCTGGTCCATTAATTCATATATTTTATATAAAACACACTGCAAAAGATATAACATCAAACATATAAATTTTATTCGCCGACTAGTGGGGTCACTTGTAGGAAATTTCCGACAAGTTGCGAAAAATCGGTGAAGACCCTCAGCATCAGACCAGTAAAATCGGCTAGATGGTAGATTACATATAATAACCGTAAATTCTCAAGAGATACATAATAACTGCTTGGTATGTTCAAATCGTAAAACAAAAGGTGGAAGGATAACACCAGTATACTTTTGTGAAACTTGCGACAGGAAGACATTTTTACATACAGGAAATTGTTTTAAAAAGCACCATACTTTTTAAAAAAAATTTAAATAACAATAAACTAAATATTTGTATTTTGATATCTTGTATTCTTTATGCACAATCATTTTCTTAATAAAAGACTAAACTTTAAATAACTGCAAGCAATAACCAGGAGGCTCTGATGCTGATATTAAATTAAAATAATATAATTTTTTTAAATTTTTGCGATTTTTTTAATACTTTCATGTGAAAGCTTATATTGAATATCTATATATATATATATATATATATATATATATATATATATATATATATATATATATGGATATATATATATATATATATATATATATATAGATATGGAGATATATATATATATATATAGATAAATATATATATATATATATATATATATATATATATGTATATATATATATACATATATATATATATATATATATATATATACATATATACATATATATATATATATAACTATATACATATATATATATATATATATATATATATATATATATGTACAGAGAGAGAGCGAGCGATAGAGATAGAGAGATAATGATTCAATTTAGACTTCCACATGAAAATATTAAAAAAATCACAAAAATTAAAAAAAAATATGTAATTGAATTTGAATTTTTATTTAGTATTTTGGTATTGAATTATATACATATACATATATATATATATATATATATATATATATATATATATATATATATATACTCATTTCTTATTTAATTACTATAAATTTAATATAGATTAGATAATAATAGATTCATAACAACTAATCTTAAAAACCAAATAAAATGAATGAGACGGACATGAGACTATATATATTTTAATACATTTTCAGTGTAATTAATTTCTATTATAATATATTCACCATATGCTTACAATATAGACTTGAGTAGTACAACTAATCGTTAACGATCGGCTGAAATCGGAAACAATCGGAACTCTATAAAGAATATGATAAAAGGTGGGTGGGTGTAGAGGTAAAAGGAAACAACAGAATTTTTTCGTGACATTAATCATTCTTGCCGATGGAATATTTTTATTACAAATTGAAACATAATTTGTATTTGTAGATTTTTTTATTTCAAATAAATGATTATTCTAGTTGATATGTTCATAGAAAATAAATACTAACTTAATGTAACTTAAAATTTAGGTACACAAAAACGAAACGAATTACGAAAAAATATATTTCCTGGCAATACGATAGTAAATAATTTTTTTATCTTTTATTAATAACATGCAATATTAGCAAAATAAAAATAGAAAAAAATTTTATTAAGAAATTTTAAAACAACGTTTTTGTTCCGTTTTGACTCAAATTTATTTTTTAAGGTAAGTTTCTTACAGGTTACTGTTCCATTAATTATACAAATGTTTTTTATGAGCTATTCAGGTTTTAGGATTCATCATTCAAAGTTTTATTTATAAAAGAACACTTCGTATTAATAATAGAAACAGTATTTCCTATTCCAGTAGTCTTTCTGGAGGTTCAATAAGTGGAAGGATTAATATTAGGTTGGTAGGAAAATAATTGCGATTCGGGTTTTTGAATTTCGACCTTATTTTTTTCAATGAAAATTTCATTTGATCGTGTTCATGTTAATATAATTTTAAAGTTCATTTTTCGGTCTGTATTTTCGTAACATCGACTTTAGTTTTATTATTAAAATTTCTTCAAAATGAGCTACTGAATTAGAGATGGAAAAGAAGTAAATAAGAGTAATTTTTTGTATGAGTTCATAACGAGTGATAAAGCAGTAAAAACTGCTCCTAACTAAACGATGCTTTTGATGTGGATACTGTTAAGGAATATACGGTGCAATGGTGGTTCCAAAAAGTTCATGCTGTGGACAAGAGCCTTAAAGATGAAGGTCACGAGTGGCTTTCAGTTTATGACGACCTGAACTGAACTGAAGGCGTTAGTTAAATCTTAATCACGGACAGCAATTCAAGAAGTTGCATAAAAGTTAATCGTTAGTTATGTAAAAGATCTGGACCGTATCAAACAGATAGGAAAATCAAAAAACTTGAATTATATCAATTTGAAGGTCATATACCGCAATTATTTTTCCTCTAACCTAATACATATTCAGTCATCCACACGATTGAGTGTACACCATGAAGAAAAATACGTTTATCCAAATATATTTATGAATAATAATTTTATTGTACATTTTTTTTATTTCAATCAAATAATTACTCTTGTTGATATTTTCATAAAAAATAAATAGAAACTTTACATTTATTCTCTGTTAATTAAAAAAATTAAACTTAAAAAAAGTATCAAATGATGGCACACAAAATTGAGCGCACACACTCAATACAGTGATTATCGAAATTAAAAAATAATTATGTCATTCTTTTAATACTTTACTGCATATCGATTTGCATCTATAACGGATTGAAGACGTCGTGGCATGGATTGGACGTAGAATTGCCAACAATGTCATTTTCGCCGGAAGATTCCAAGTTTGTCGACATTTATCCAGTTTCCAGTTGTATTGGTAATTTCTCCAGGAATCATGAACGTATATTGCATGAATATTGCCCTTTAATCTTTAAAAAAAAACAGTTTATGTTTATTAAGTACTAATTGTACCTGTTAACAATGCATTTGTAGAACGATTTTTTTGAATAATGAAATCAACTTGGAGAAATAACAGAAATAGATTACGATCTGAGGTAGTTAAGGCAGAGTAAGGTAATCGAATTAATTTTGATATGGACTGCGAAAGTTTTTATTTCTATTTAAATTAACCTGAACAGAAGAAATTATTAGACACAGCAAATTCAAAAAAAAAATATATATATTTAAATAATAAGAAAATAAGCATTATAATAATGAAAATCATTTATTTTATTATTTTGTTAAATACAACAATTAATTGTTTTTGGACCCTTTAATTTTTTTTAATCGATAATTTAGTTCGGCCCACATATTCTCATGGATTAGAAGAAAATCAAACTAAAAGCTCTCAATTCGATACGCAAGAAAATATTAGAGCTCCATGTAATTTTTGTAAAATTCTGGTCAACAATTTGATGTACCTAGATCATCAAGAGAAAAGTGTTTATCTTATTTCGATAAATTATTAGAAATGAATTAGTATCCATAATTGTGGAACAAACGAATTTGTATGCAGCACAATATATAATAAATATATTGAATGTCACTTTTTGAATAAAAGATCATGGACGAGGAACTGGTATCAGACAATACCGAACTAAGATGTTTTATCGCAATGTTAGTGTTGCAAGGCATTGTCAGAAAGCTAACACTTCAAATGTATTTCTCGAAAATAGAAAGTGAATCTACGCATTTTTTCAGCAAAATGGTGTCTACAGAAAGATTTTTATTACTTTGCAAATTTCTACATTTTAAAGATAACAGAAATGTGATTTCTAGGAGCCAAATTTCTAAAATTGAAAATGCCGTGAAATATATCCAATATAAATGCAAAAGTTTATATATTCCAAACCAAGATATTTGGATTGATGAGTGCTTGTTGTTATGGAAAGGATGCTTGGCTTGAAAGCAGTATATTCTTTCTAAAGAGTCGTTCTGGAATAAAGTTTTTTGTACTATGCGAAAGTAAGTCCGGATACAATTGAAATATTTGCATATACACTGGAAAAGATACAGAATACGGTCAAAATAATTTTCAATATAAGACCGCAACTCGCATCGTTCGTGAACTCTTTCATGACCTATTACACCAGAGGTATAGAGTATATGTGAATAACTGGTATACTCAGCATAGAATCACAAAGAAACTATGAACCTATAAGACATATTATTAATGCAATGCGACAGCGAAGAATTGGTGTTCTTTCAGGTATAAAAACAACTACACTAAAAAAGGGTCAGTATATTGCAAGGTATGACAACAAAATAATGCTATTGAAGTGGCGGGATAAAAGAGGTGTACTGCTCCTTAGTACAATTCATGGCGCTAACATAATGGAAAAAGAGAAATGTGGTGTTGCAGTAAGGAAACAGGAAGTAGTTTTTGATTATGGTAAAAAATGGGCGGTGTGGACCGAATCGATAGAATAATTGCATCATATACACTTGCAAGAAAATCGCTAATCTCTGTTTCTCACCGTTCAGACTCATAAAATCGAATAAACTGTTTCAATTAAAAACTATTGAAAACAACTGAACAGTAGAAAATACTTGGAGTTCTCCTTGTTTGATATTGTAAGATAAGTACATAGCCGAAAATAAGTGACTTTATTATAATTTACGCCCAATAATTTGTACTTTAAGTAGACCCTTTTTTATATTTCTATATAAAACAAGAGCGTATGTATTTTTTTTAAATTTATTTCTTGGTCCAATCATCATTTCAAATAAATATAAATCATAATTTGCAAACAAAATAAGAGAAAAATTGATTTTAATCTTAGGTATTTGAACAAATACATTTCTCTTAGTGATTTACGCTCAATCTTGCGTGTGTGCATGCGTGTAGAGTATTTTATTTTTTCTTGAATAATTCTGAATAGTTCTGATCAGTCGTCGTACGATGCACGACGAAACTAATTCGTTGTAAACGTCCACACGTATTAATAAGAATGCGTTGTTTCGAATGCCGCAGCTGTGCACGATTATAAATGAAAAAAATAAATTGTCGACGGGAACGAACTGTATATATAGACGGTGTTTACAATTAGAATTAAGAGTCCGTATCCACATGCGTGTACTGGGACGAAAAAAAGACTGTCAATGAAATATAGTCGTTGCGATCGATAAAGATAATCCTTTAAGTGTGATAAGTGACAATTTCCTTAATCCTCTGTTGCCTAAACACATATTTTTGATTTTTTAACGATCATTCTTCGGAGAGAATAAAAATACAGAAAACTAAACAAAACGAAAATATGCGGTCTTTCGTATGTATTCGTTGTCGCGCCAACATTCGTGTCTCGATACTTGTTTTATTTAACTAATTAACGCTTGATGCATTTTTAAAAATATACATATTTCCTAATATCTTACACAATGGGTTATAAATGTACAGGTAGCAGCGTTTATACGAGAACGGTTTGAAAAGTCACTTGGTTCATATAGTCATTGAGGAAGAGAGGGACAGCTGTATATGTTTTCATATAGTTCCGTACTTTTTACTAATGCATTGAAGTTGCTTGTCATTCCGCAATTAATTCTTCGTTTGGCAGTTGTTTCAGCACAAGCGTTTCGTGCGAAAGTGCAAAATGGATAAAATCTAAATTCGAATTGTGATTTAGTTCATTTTTTTTTGTAAAGGAAAACAGCGCAGAAAATCCTTGAGATGATATTTCCTATACTGGGTGGATCTTGTCCTTGCTACGAAATCGTTCGACTTTGGATGAATAAATTTAAACGTAGCAGAACGAGCATCGAAGATGCACCACGCTTAAGAGGCCCGAGAAACACTTGTGCTACGACGCTAGAAATCATCGATAACGTCCACGATATGGTTTAGTCTGACCAGCGAGTGAAAATGAGCGAGTAAGTAGATGTCATAGGTATCTTTACTGAGAAAACACTTTATTTTGCATAATAAATTGTGTATAATTCTTTTTTCCGTAAGATGAGTGCATTTGCTCACTGAAAACAAAAATGAGTTCTTATATGAACATCAACCAATTTCTTTGAAGTGTTCAAGAAGAATCCAACGAATTTTATGCCCGTACACGGTGGAGTGAACACTTCGTAAGATTTTTCTTTGTAGAACTGTTTGTTGACTTTATTTTTTGTATAATACATCTTATTTCGCTGTTAAGAGTAAAATGTCTACCCCGAAACCAACCGAGAACACTTGAGACATTGCATGCTGCTTTTTTATGATCAGGGATTAAATGCCACCAAGCTCGAAAAGGCCATTAATGAAATTTACAGGAAAGTCCTAACAGAAAATAGATGCCAATCCTGGTTTCGAAAGTTCAAATCGGATAATCGGAGTTTAAGGGATCCCCTAAATCAGGACAATGTTTAAATTTCGACGAAGACGTGCTATTTTGTCGAATCCGATCCTCGTTAAACCATCAATGAATTATCACAGAAACTCGGATCTCCCTGGTCCACAACGCAGGAGTATTTAAAACTGATCGGAAAGGAAATAGGAAGGGATGCTGCATAAATTATCTCCAGCTAACAAACAAGAGCGGGTAGACACGTGCAGTTCTTTATTGTCACGGCAAAAAGGTTATTCTTTTTTGACACAACTCGTAACTGGGGACGAAAAGTGGATAGTTTATGTCAATATAAGACGAAAAAATAATAGCTTTTGAAAAATCGAACACTTATTCCGACTCCTAAGCTAGAGTGAAAGTTATGAAAAGTAATTCTGTATGTCTGGTGGAATATACATCATATCATTCATTTTGGACTATTAAAACCGGGTAAAACAATAATATTAGAGGTGTATTGTCAATAATTAAAGAGACTAAACCAAAAGTCGAAGGATAAAAGTCCAAGTTTAGTCAACCGAAAAGGTGTAATTTTTCACTACGATAACCCACGCTCTCATGCAACAGGAATAACCCGCAAAAAAATGGAGAGCTGATTTGGGAGCTATATCACACCCACCGTATTCGTCAGGCCTCGTTCCTTCCGATTGTCATCTCTTTCGGTCTAACACAACACACACACATTTTAAGAAGTAAAAATTTTCGGAATGTGGCCGAAAGAGAAAATTACAGAGTACTATTTTGATTCGAAACCAGGAATTTTTTATAAAAAAGGGATTGAAAATTTGCAAAACAGATGGGAAGAGGTTATTAATAATAATGGCAATTATATTTTATAATATTATCTAATAAAAAACAATTAAGGTTATGTTGTATTATAAAATAATGATTCACTTTCTGGTGCCCCTAATCTCTCTCTCTCTCTCTCTCTCTCTCTCTCTATATATATATATATATATATATCGACTGTCCCAAATAAATGTAAACACATTTGACAGTTCATAATCTTAATCTTTTTTGTTTTTTAGGTAAAAATGATTTAAAATAATGGCTGATCTTAGACTAAACTTCGAAAGAAGAAAATTTTTCGTGGAGTGCTACTGAAAGTGTGAGAATATAATGAATGCAAAGACAGTTTAGAAAGAAGTTTCAAAGAGGTCCAGCTACGCGACTCTCCATTACTCGTATTAGAAGTAAGTTTGAAGAAGATGAAGTAGTTGAAAATGTCTACAAGCAGCGTTCGTGAAGACCGAACATGCAGAAGCCGAGATTTAAAAGAAAAGCTCCTGGAAACTTATTGAGAACCTCCAAAAAAATCGGTTCTGTATGCTGGAGAAAGGAATTTCAAAATCGAGTGTCCATCACAATTTTAAGTGAATCCATTGGAAAAGTTACATTCTAACATTAGTTCACGTTCTTAATGAAAATGATGGCGGCCGGAGAGTAGAGTTTTGTGAGTGATACTCAGAAAAATGTGCAGAAGACGCAGAGTTTTGACGGATTGAAGATTGTTTACAGTGATGAAGCGTCATTTAAATGAAAGGGTTCAATTAATCGCCACAATTTCAACTACTGTGCATCTGAGAATCCGCATGTTAAGGAAGAACATCATGCTAATTTATTAAGAGTTACATTGTGGTGTGGATAGCCAGCAAGGGGTTTAATTGAACAATTATTTTTTGATAGCATTGTGACTGGTACCTTTTACTCAAACCTACTGCAGACATTTGTCATACCATGTATTCTTAAGGTGTTTAGGAATGATGAGGATTTTTATTTCCAACAGGATGGTGCACCTCCTCACTACAGTGATGTTGTGAGGGCCAGTCTTGATAAAAATTTGACTAACATATAGATTGACGTAGAGATAGAATTAAATACTTCATGTAATTCCATACCTCATGTCAATGGACTTTTTATGGGGATTCATCAAAGATAATCTTTATGGCACAAAACCGGCAACAGTTAATGAATTGAGAGCAGCCATTGAAAGAAAATGCGCCCAAATACCAAACCATTCGTTCTGTTTATGATTTCATTGCTCCATGTTATCAGCACTTTCTGGACCAGAACTGTCATCAAATTTTAGCACTTGCAATAGTTAAAAATTGATGTCTGTCTTTTTTAACTTGGAGGTTTAACCTTAGTTATAATTTAATAAATGCTAAATTTATAATAATTCTATATGTGCATTCATTTTTAGGACGGCTCTGTGTATATATACCATATATATATATATATATATATATATATATATATATATATATATATATATATATATGTATATATATAGTTTGTAAAGTTACTATCTTTGATTTTACGGGTAATATAAGATATAAAAACACTTCCTCAACCACTATATATAAAAAACATGATGCTTTTTTTCATATTTATAGCGTTAAAAAAAATAATATATTCATTTCCCGGAATTATTTAGGAAAATAAGGAAAAGACGCCCGCGACTTTCTTTATCCTAAAGGTTCTAGTCCCCATCACGAAATTTTTTAAACCACCATTGTACCTTATGTTCCTTAACAGTACCCATACCAAAAGCATCGTTTAATTTATGAGCAGTTTCTGCTGCTTTACCACCCGTTTTTAACTCATACAAAAAATGCTCTTATTTACTTATTTTCCATGTTTAATTCAATAGGCCATTTTGAAGTAAAATTAATTAAAAATCGAAATACATACAAAATAAACAAATACAAATCAAAGTCGATGTTATCAAAATAAATACCGAAAAAATCACTTTAAAATGATATTAACATGAACACGGCGAAATGATACTTTCATTGAAAAAAAATAAGGTCAGAATTCAGAAAACAAATCCGCAATTATTTTACTACCAACCTAATAGTTTTATTATTAGAAAATATCTTAGGAGGTCTATTATATCATATCTTTATAGAGGAGTATCTATTTAGGAGTATATATTTTTACAGTCAACTATCCAGATTTGTTCTTGTCCTGGATCTATCATCGCTTGACTTAGTGTTATTTAATTAGACTTGATCTTAATTGACTTGCATTAATTATAATCGAGCTGTATTGAAAAATATTTTTTTAAAAGAACTGTATTCGAAGAATTTTCTAAAAGAATTTTCTGAAAAGAAATTAATAAATGTGAATAAAATGGGTAATACATATGTTAAAAGATTTAATTACAACTTAAGCCATAGAAAATGAAGAATGTTAACATACAAAAACATTATTAAACGAAACTAATGGTTATTCTAATTACAACAGTAACTTAACGGACCTAATACATATTTGTAAATATAAATAACTTTTATGTTTAAGCCTTAAATATTGTTGGTTATTACAAAATTATGGATTAAAAACCACTAATGTAATAATACACTAAAAAAAAAATAATTTATAACAAAAGTTAATTAAGATTCGAACGGTTTAAAACTTTCAATAAAAAAGTATTAAAAATGTTTTCATTTAATATTAAAGATTTCCTTTCATCAAAATAATAAATTAACGAATAAAATTCATTTTTATAAATGTAAAAAAATTAATGTTTAAGTTTTAACTATTATTGGATATTATAAAATTATAGACTAAAAAAGTGCTAATATGTTACTAGACGCAACAATTAATTTATAAGACTTAATTAAGATATGAAATTTTAAAAAAGTTCAATTAAAAAAAACTATTAAAAAATGTTTTCCTTTCACCAAAAAGATTCTTCTTTAAGCAAAATACGATTAAATGGCATTTTATTGAAACATATTATGGTTACAATTCAGAAAACAAAAACCGCAATTATTTCCCTATCCACCTAAGATATACAGATACATGAATTTTATTAATATTTAATCATTGAAAAATATTTCAATTTCTGTTGTGATTTCAGTTTTAATCGATAAGCTATCATCAATTAGCAAATGTAACAATTATTAATAAAATAATGAATTAATTATAACAATGATTCGTCACAAGAATTGATTAGAACAGAGGGCCACAATTTCAATACTGATGTGAACCAAATTCAAATTAATTTAAAATGGAGTCGAATCACAATTCTATTGTATTTTTTTGCCTTAATTAAACAGGGATTTACTTTTTTTAAGCCATACCATATATTAGAATTCAAGAAACAAAAACCGCAATTCGTTTCCTATTCACCTAAGTTATTTAGATACATGAATTTTATTAATATATTTAATCATTAAAAAATATTTCAATTTCTGTTGTAATTTCAGTTTTAATCGAAGGACTGTAATCTATCAACAAATGAAACAATTATTAATAAAATAAAGTATTAATTATAACAATTATTCGTCACAAGAATTGATTAAATCAGAGGTCCACAATTTCAATATTGATGTGAGCCACATTCAAACTAATTTAAAATGGAGTCGAATCATAACTCTATTGTATTGTTTTGTCTTAATTATACAGGGATTAATTCTTTTTAAGCAATACCATATATTAGAATTCAAAGAACAAAAACCGCAATTATTTTCCTACAAACCTAATATTATATACAACATAGTGCATGGTAAGTGTCAGTTTTCAGAATAGAAATGAATAAAATAAATAAAATTGTGTTATCAAAACACAATGCTAATTCTCTTGCAGGAATGTTATATTTCGTCTGATAATTTTGATCTGCCCTGCATATATAATTCATGTTTATTTACGTTTCTTTGCAAAAAAACAAAAACAAAAAAAACAAAAGCAGTACGATATTTTTGAAGACATGTTGCGCGATTTGACAATCCTTGTACCACGCCAACAACATTCGCGGCCGAATAACAACAGACAGATGATCGAAATAGCCTCGCTCTGTTTCCATACCAATATATCATCTCATTTCTACCGTTTTATTGTCCCCAAAAATACACTTTCGTCTACGTTTGTGTGACACCGGCACGATACACGATCCAAAACGATAAAAATAAGAAGCCAATTCGTTACATACTGCCTTCACTTCAAGATCGCATCATTTAAAAATCCACAGTACTGATTTTATCGTAAAACTGTGCCACACCAAGCAGTCTAGACGACGTTCACGTGGACTTCACGGATATTAAACGTTGTTCATGAGTGCGTGCGTGTGTGTGTGTATTATTTTTGGGATGAGTGGAATCAAAATTCTTTTGAATACGATTTATGTCGTACGTAGTAAAATGTACACATTAACTTCGAGATGATATATGCGTTCTAGTACCTTTTTTTCTCACTGTGTTCAGCGATATTTTTATACACATATGACAGTCATATAACTATGTGATTTGTGACAAAAGTCGGAATGTGTAGCGCGCAGCTGTCACGGTTTTAATACTCTGGCTAGATTTCACTTACGCGGGTACTCAAACAGCTTGCATTATAATTGAAATTGATTTAATACCGTACCGGTTTCGAATTACTCAAAAAAATCTCTCTAAACGTACAGTGTGTACAGTGGAGTAAGATTGATTGTCAGTTAATGTGCTGAAAATTCTAGTTTCAGCTTACACAGTATTAGATTTTACGTTGCCGCCCGTTTAACCATTTTGCTACTATTAGGATGGTAGAAAAATAATTGCTTGTTATGACCTTCAAATTCATATACATTTTTCTCTTTTTTGATCTTCCTAGCTATTTTAAGTGGTGGTTTCCATGAAAGTGGTGATCTCGTATTATGTTTATCATCAATTATTTTTAAAAAATTGGCCATATTTTTATTATTATTTTTTCTTTTTACTTAAAAATTAATTTTCTTAATTTAGAAAAATGACACGAATTTTCCGATAAAGTTTAATTTATTTTAAATTTTTTGCATATACTATATACATTTCTCTTTTTTGCTTTTCCTAGGCGTTTTAAGTGGTCCAGAAGTGTCGGTTGATGTAATGGTTTTTGGCGTTTTAGGATGCTTCAATAGTTAAAGTCATTATCGTCCGAACACAAATTATAATTAAAAACACACCTCGTTTGCGCACCTGCTTTCGAATCATCCCTTGATTCAAACCGCTAAAATATGATTGCCAAACGGTTAAGAATACTTTATTCAAACAATAGTTCTCTTAGTGAGAGATAAAGAACACATATGTAGAAACTAGACTGTTAAACTACCGTATCTTGATTGGACAATACGTATAAATATAATAAGAAGAGGTGAACTCTTGAGAATAGTAAAAAATTTAAAATACTGTGATCTGATATTAGGATTCACAGGTTTTTTTTTGTGAAGAAAACGTTAAATAATCCCGAGGGCTTCACATGTATGACGACACAACATGTTAAAATATCAAGATTGGAAACACTTAATCATGCTAATAACGTCTACTATATATACAATATATATATATATATATATATATATATATATATATATATATATATATATATATATATGGTAAAACGAATAAATGTTCTTTTTTATATGTTAACAGTTAATAACGCTGCCTCTTTTATACTTAGTGCTGGCATAGATAAAGACTATGTTGTTAGGGTTGCTAGCTATGGTTATTTTGATAAGATAAAAAATAAGATACACAGTTGTGCCGACATCTCGCATCAGTGAGATATTCACTCGATCTGTCCTCGGTTATCTAGATGCTAAATATTTAATAAATTGTTTCATGTTAATGAAATTGTTCAGTTAATTTATACGCCTGCGATTCATCAATATATATATATATATGTATGTATGTATTGATATTATGGCATTTGGTACTATTGTTAATTTGTTTTTTAAATAAATAAATATCTTTTGTACTGAAAATATTCTTTTAAATGTTTGAAATATTAATGATTTTTAAATAATTAATTATTGTCTACTTTGACGCATCGATGCGCATTCCAGTGGAGATTCTATTATACTAAAACTTCAACCGCAGACAATTTAATTTAAGTTTTTCGAATAACACACACAAAAACACCCTCACTCTCATCCTGTATTTATAAGACAGGTATGGTAATTCTCTTGGGGTCCTGGCCAACGATCAACGTCGACACCAAAGCGAAACATCCACGGTCAAAAAAGCAATGCTCTCTATTTGGTGGGATAAGGAGGGTGTTTTATATTATGAGGTGTTGAAACCGAAAAAAACAATCGGATAACTAGAGCGTTTGAATGATAATTTTATGCAAAAACGACCGTCATTGCATCAAATCACTGAAAAATGATTCTTCTCCAGGACAACGCTCGGCCCTATGTTGCTATAGTCGTGAAACAAACACTTGATGGTGCTCGAATGGGAGGTTCTCTCACACCCAGCGTATTTTTCGGGCCTGGTTTCAAGAGATTACCGTCTGTTTCGATCGATACAACTCGCTTTGGTAGATATACATTTCCTTAACTACGGACAAGTCGAAAAGTAGATTGCTGAATGGATTGGCTTAAAATACAGACCATTATTTCGTCACAGAATTCAACTTCTACCAGAAAAGTGGGAAGAAGTTATAGCTTTCGAGGGAAAATACTTTTATTAATGTACTCACACATTTTGTTATTGAAATAAATGCTCAAAAAATACAAAAAAGACACCGACTTTCAATGCAACCTCCTAATAGTTATACAAAACGAAGGAAATTATATATTAAATTTATAATAAAAGAATTACCGTAAAAAAAACAATTTCATTTTATTTGTTATCACTGACATCAAATATGGGCGAACCTAATGCAGGTACATCCCGAGTTACGTAAGTAATGCGTTCCGGAAACCTTTAAGTAACTTAAATTTTACGTAAGTCGAATTTGTTAATTAACTTAAGAGTAACTTTATAAGAAACTGTAATTTTTATTATTATTATATGTATGTATATTATTTACATATTATTATTTTATAAGAAAAACATCATATGACAGTATTTACTCTGATATAAACTATGAAAGTATGAAAAATATATTAAAAAATAAAAAACAAACTAAAACATTCACTTTTCAAATAAGAAAATGTCTTGTGATGGCGAAGTTGACTGTGTAGATGGACTGGTTAACCGGCCTTAGTGCCAATTAACTAACTGACGCTGGGGGTGGATGGTTGTGAAGAGGAATTCTATTCTGCAGCCACTTCTACCTCTTTCGATGTTGATGGCTGAGGGTAGTCGGGCTCGTCTGCGTTGTTATCTTGACTTGATTGTGAACGGCAACTATGTCTAGAGTAGATTGTGTAGTCACACGGTTCTTGTCATCGTAGATGGCTTTGGAGCTAGACATATCCGAATAGATACGGCGGCTTATATTCTCGAAGTGCTCGGTGTTTGGATCCATCGATTCTAATTTTGCTGATGCCATGCTTACCAGGTTGACAACCTCGGCTAGTCCATTAGTTATAAATGTCTTTACGTCTGGAGTTAGCGGTTCAATAGGTTTAGTATTTTCTTCGGAATTGCGGAATGCCTCCACGTGAATACGGTTATCATTAGTAAGTTCTTCCTAATGCTTGAAAGAAGCTCGTTAATGTGGCCGTTATCCATTTGCAGGTCTAATTGCTCTGCCAGTTGAATACACGTCTCCGTCGCTTGAAATAATTCTTGTCTCAACCCAGAATCTGTATCAGTCATTGTCTGCTCTCCTTCCGTGAAACGCTTAAACTTATGGACTATTTCTGGGTAGAGATTCTTTCACACTGCGTTCATTATTGTCTGCTTGACTTCATCCCGATGTTTTTGATAGCGTTAAGAATATTATATTCCTTCCAGAAATCAAGTACAGTAATGCTCTTACCACTATCAATAGCCTTGATTGCTTGGGAAAACGTACATCGTAGATAGTGGGCTTTGAAAGTCACAAAAGCGCCTTAATCCATAAGTTGTAACAGTGAGGTGGTTCTAGGAGGCAGGTAAACAACTTTTACGTCAGAATGAAAGTCATCCAACTCTTTCGAGTGGGCGGGAGAATTGTCCAGGAGGAGAAACATTTTGAACGTGATTCCTTTCTTGTCATAATATTCCTACATTTGAGGAACGAAGTGGTTATTGAACAAGTCTTCGAACAGCGCACGTGTAACCTAAGCCTTTGTCTTGAATTTTCAAATGAAGGGCAGCATGCTCGGGTCAATATTCTTAAAGGCTCACATTCTAAAGGTCAATATTCTCAGGTCTTTGGGAATGGTCCACAGTGATTCATAATAGTGATTCGATCTTTTGCGACTTTAAATCCAATCATAGATTTTTCCTCCTTTTGAATAAATGTTCATGTTGGAACCCTCTTCCAAAACAGAGCCGTTTCATCGACATTAAATATTTGCTCATGCAAATATTCCCCTCCTCGATTATTTCTGCCAGAAGTTCGGGAAATTTATTTACCGCATCTGTATCTACACTTGCTGCTTTACCCGTGACCTTGATGTTGTTGATAGAGTTTTCCCGTTTTCATTCGTACGAATTCATTTCAAATTTTCTTCTAAAGTAACGGCAGATCTTTGTTTTTTAGATTTATTATCAGTGCACTCTATGTTTCCGTTTCGATTCCGTTCTAAGGATAAATAAACAACGAAGTGACTAAGGTAACCGCGAGTTTTGTGTTTAGTTTTGACAGAAAATTGTTTTAAAAGAAGGACAAGTGGAGTTCTATTGTAAATAAAAATAAAGCCACAAACGTGTTCATACGCGCTAGTATTTCTCAGAATTTTGATTCTTTAATTTTCGAGGTTTAGCATGTAACTGCGAATTTATGTAAGTTGAGTGTTAGGTAACTCGGGATATGCCTGTATATAAAAATAGCAAATATGTAATAAAGTAGAGTTGGTATCAAAGAAGCAGTGCGAGACACATGTCTAAAAAAACCCCTCCGTTTAACCCTTAGAACCCTATAAGCCGGAAAATCGTCCTGAAAAGCAATGCATATACCCAACTGGCCGGTATACCGGCCTCTGTAGCTATCATCATAACACTATGGCTCGATATAGCGGCCCGCATATAAAAAGGCATAAAAAGTGTATTAGTCCAAGATTGAATACTGGACATAAACTAATTTTTATTCCTTATAATTTTTTTATTTATACTTATTTATATATATTTATATTTTATATGTTTATGTATTATATATTAGTATATTTTTATGTTTTTTTCTCATCTATTTTATTGTCTTTTTATGCAATAAATAAATAAATACCATTATGTTAATAATTTGTCAAATATTACTCAGGTGCCCAGGGTCACGGTGCTAGTAAGATAAGGAGCTTAGGGTTCAAAGGGTTAACATTATATCTCTGTAAACATTTTTATAATAAATTCAGTATTTATCATTCACATCAATTATTTGTGAACTATTGTTATATCAAATAAAAATATGTAAAAGACAGAGAAACGTACAACGGTACGAAATTATGTTTATTTTGTAGTTTGCATACTTCAGTTGTATGCTTCCTTACCGATTGAATAGATCAGGCATGGGCAACCTATTCTAGTTCGGAGGCCAAATTATCATTCTGTCTCTGAGTCAAGGTCCGGACCAAATTATGAAATAAAATGAATTAATATTAAATTAATTTAAATAAGTTGCTACTTCATATTTCATTTATTTATAATATAATGCTTTGGTATAAAGCTCTCCATAAATGTTATAATATAATGGAAAGACATAACGATTTAAAGTGAAGATTTGCCTTGTACTTGAACCACGAGACTATCAATATTGACGTTAATATTACTTAAGGATAATCGCATAGCATTTTCGAGGTTTTCGTCCGTTATTCTTGTCCGAATTTTTGATTTATTGTATTTCATTCTCGAAAAAAACTGTTCACACATATAGGTGCTGCCGAAAGGATAAATGATTTTTCTTGAAAAGGCGCGTAAGTTGATATATTTTTCTTCCGCCAAATAAAATTTATAAGAATCCGTCAAAGCAAAGTTGTTAAATTGTGATTTTAGCACCAAATCCGCCTGAGCTCAATAAGTTCCATCTGTAAGTTTTCTGGCACATTATTTACATCAGCATCCATCAGACAAGCAAATATAGCGAATGTAGTCTTTGTTTTTGAAGTTGGAAAACATTGTATCCAATTGCTCTATTAGTGCCTTCAGTTCATCTCCACAACAACCATAAGGGATATTGTTAAGAGTTGCTAGAATAGGAAAATGATAACAATTTTTAGCTCTTATCTGACTTTCCAACAATCTTAGTTTATTACAAAAAACCTTCACATGTCCATGCAGTTCATGAATCAATTGTCCTTTTTTGCAATTTAAAATTAAGTTCGTTAGAGTATCCGGTGACATCTACAAGGAATGGTAAAACACACACCCACTCATCATCTTTTATTTTGTTAGTTGTGTTTCATTTTATGTCCATAAAATCTGCAATGTCTTGACTCAGATTATAAAATCGTTTTAACATTTTACCTTTACTCAATCACCTCACTTCGCAAAAATAAGACATATCTTCTTAATCCGAAAATAGATCTGCCAAATACTCCATAAATTGGTGGTTATTAAGGGCACGTGACTTAATAAA
This sequence comes from Acanthacorydalis orientalis, assembly GCA_034766995.1. Lineage (NCBI taxonomy): Eukaryota > Metazoa > Arthropoda > Insecta > Megaloptera > Corydalidae > Acanthacorydalis > Acanthacorydalis orientalis. The sequence continues at coordinate 60,541,007 of CM068313.1, forward strand.
GTTAATACTGGCTACTACAACTTCCATAACATTTGTGAATTTAATCGATTTTACACACAGATTTTGTTGGTGAATAATGCAGTGAAAATTTGTTAAATTTTCCGGATGGATCTGTAACATATGTGGAATAAATTATGGTAGTTTCAAATTACATTATTTTTGCAAACACAGGTATTTATAGAAATAAAAGAAATTATTATCAATTAACTGTTTTGAATTTTTACCTTTTCGAGTTTTTTTCATCGAAAATTCTTTGAAATTTTCACTTTGACTCACGGAATCTCAGGGTTCCGCGGAGCACAATTTGAAGAGCACTGGTATAAGTCGAACCGATTAACACTGTAAGAGTAATTTCATAACAGCACGTCGGCAATGAATCAAAAACGAGCGATAAGAAAGTAAACAAGACACACCTACATAACACGTCCGTGTACGAATATAGTAAATAATGAAATACGGTGCGATTCCGAGAAACGAAGCGTGGACTCTGCACACGCGTTCATTGTGTATTCCGATGACGGCAATAATAGCTCTTTTATTTATGAGCACGGCTATCAGAGCGACAAATTATTATTATTGTGCCAGACAGCGGGAGATGGACGCGCGACCAATGAAGTTATGCGAGATATCGTTTCTGAGTACGAACCGTATTCGACGGCTGTTCAAGTGCATCTATTTAAATTTATTTTCTGAATATCGGTGTCAACGCTTTGTGCAGACCGGTATTGAATTCTTTTCAATTGATTATATCACTAACATTTGATAAACAACATTAATTAATAATACAATGACAATTAGATTTTAAACTTTTTACAAATGAATCTTAGTCTTAAATACAGAAAAGTGTATATCAAAGAACATCAAGTGTTAAAATTAATTATATACATTTAAATTGAATGGTCTTCCTGATATGGTCTCGTCTTCAGTGGATTCATTCCCGGCAGAAAATTTTTAAACCAACTCTGAGCCGTTCTTGATGTAACTGTATTTTCATCAAATGCAGTATATTTTTTTACAGTTTATGCAGCGTTAGTCCCAAGCTTAAATTCATTAAGCAAACACGCACGTACTTCAGTATTTTTCACAGACATTTTTAAGGATTAGAATTATTTTTTACATAGTTCGAGAATTTTAAAAAATAATTATTTTTTTAGTGAAATGTTCGAGATTCATATAAAACAAATGCTAATATTACTGATATACAATTCTTGGAATTTTGTCTGATAACAAGAGTAAACAATTCTTTATTGTACGTTATAACAGCGACAGAACTTTCTTGGTTACCTAATATTTGTGTAAGTTTAACAAAAAAAAAGAATATTTATACATTCCTAAATATTATAATTCAATATTAATAACCAAAATTAATAAAGAAAACTTAAATAACAAATTAAACAATAATTCAATAGTACTGTAGAGTATGAAACATTTCGAAACATTCTGGTAAATGTAGAGGTATTTGTCATTTTTTACATTGCCAAATCGTTTCGCTTTTTATATTATTTTTTGAGCACACGTGACATCTCTTTGTATAATGTTAGTCTTTACCAGTGGAAGGGACATTTTCAAAAAAATATTCTGTCAATAGAATAGCCTATTTGACTTTCACTTTCACTTGTATACAAATTCAAAAGAGACATATTGCAAGGTTTGTTTCTCTGGTTCACATTTTAAAATATATATATATATATATATATATATATATATATATATATATATATATATATATATATATATATATATATTAGTTATTACTAATATTTGCTTTGTAGCTGCACTAAAGCAAATTAAATCTGCGGGCGTTTAAGACATCAATGTTTATAATGTCATAAGAAACACATGATGTATCAGAATCGTCTTTGTATATCAAGGGGTTAAATTAATGGATTTGTATGTGGGGCAAAATGTTATCAAATTTATTTCTTTGGAGATAAATATTTTACAAGCAAATATTAAAACTATTAAATACTTCGTTTGAAATAATATAATATAATCATTTGTATGAATCATAATTAAAAAATAAATATTTATTTATATTCACCGTTTTTACAACTATTATAAAGCAAAAAAAAAGATTACAGAACAAGTATTAATGGCAAACGGAACAGTAAATATTATAACTGAAATTAACTTGATTTAAATAAACGGTTCCGTATAAAAAATTAGGTTGTAACATACCAAGTTGCCGAATTTCAGTCAGTCAAAAGTCGACTGCGATTGAGAAATGTTCTGTGGAATATTTGACAAGTTCAGTTATTTGGAATTGATTAATGTACTGTACCCTCCAATTGATTTTAAATACGGTGTTATTTTTATTTTTTATACCCTTTAACAGGATGGTGTCCACAAAAGATTTGCATCTACTTTTTTATATCAGTTCGAATTGAGACACAATACAGCAGTAACAGGTAGAAATATTAATGGAGCTTTCGGAGAAGAGTCGGCTAGCCAGAGAAAAATTCAATTATGGTTCAAAAAATTTCGTTACGGTAATATGAATTTCGTCGACAATGAGCCTCGAGGAAGGCCCAAAACTATTGTGAACGAAGGACCTTTGAGAGCAACGGTGGAAGCTCATCCACATATAACAGTTCGAGCTCTTGCATGTGATTTAAGTGTTAGTATTATAACTGTTTCTTGTCACTTCGTTGCTATAAAAAAGATGAAAAAGTTGGATAAGTGAGTGCTACACGAATTGACAGATTATCAGAAACTGAGACGCTTAGAGGTGTGTTCTTCATTGATGATTCGAAATGATAAAACGCCATTTTTAAAATCGAATCATTACTTGTGATGAAAAGTGGATTCTGTATGATAACAGAAAAAGTTCTGGACAATGGTTAAGTGCAAATGAAGCTCCAGAACACGCACCCATGCCGTCATTACACCAAAAAAATATGGTTACTGTGTGGTGGACAAATAAAAGAATAATCCATTATTTTTTTTTAAAAACCAGGCAAGGCAACTATGGCTGTTCCATATTGTCGCGAAATCGACAACATAAATGAAAAATTAAAAACAAAACAGCCAATGCTAATCAATAGATATGGGCCAATACTATTGCAAGATAATGCTCGACCACACACATCTCGAATCACAATTTCCAAATCAAATTCATTAAATTATGAAATTTTACCGCATCCCCCTTATTCACCAGATCTTTCACCGACAGACTATCATCTTTTTCCCCACTTGGAATATTATTTAATAAAGAAAAAATTTCCAAATCAAACAGAAATGATTCAAAGATTCGAAGAATTTATAAGTTCTAAAAATGTCGATATTTATAAAAATGGCATAAAAAATCTAATTTCTCGCTGGCAAAAGACCATTGAAGCTGATAGAGCTTATTTTGATTAAATATATTTTGTTTTGTTAAAAATATTGCGTTTTAATTCTCACCTACAATTTCCTCAATTTCATATGTTACACTCTAATACTAAAAAATAAAGTTTTGATCTCACTATGATTTAGAATCACTGGTTTTAAAAATTCATTGCTTCCTAATTTAAAATGACATATGTTATGTGAACTGAGCTTAAATTTTAACAGTATTATTAAGTATCTTAAATTCAAAAAAAACGATACAAGTAAACTGTTCTTTTTCTAAAATGAACTTTATATTTAATAGCATTCTAGTTCTATTAAAAAAACTTATTACAGGAAATCCCATCGTCGTCACAGAAGTACTATAATACAATTTACGTCAGTTCCATTATATTTATAGTTTTCCTCTTATTCAGAAAAAATCCGTAAGTTCGTTGTCATTATAGCAGTTGTTTTCTTAATAGTTTCGATACTAAGAATACATATATATATATATATATATATATATATATATTTATATATATATATATATATATTTATTTATATATATATATATATAAAATAGTACTGAACTACAAAAACTAAAAGGTTGCAGAATATAATCTACTTCCGTGTTTGTATAAACCAAACTAATATACTCACTCACACACACATACACACACTCACACACACACACATATATATATATATATATATATATATATATATATATATGTATATATATATATATATATATATATATATCTGATAATAATTCAATATACATAATGAGTTTTAAAAAAAACTGTTTATTGTTTCATTCGATTGCATGTATAGGCTTATAATTAAGAAGTGGGCGATCGTAGCAAGCCCGGGGGTTGGTGAGCAAAACGAGCAGGAGGCGAATTCCCCTAGTACATATATAAAATCAAAATTATTCACAAAAAAATTTATGAAACAAATAACACTACGTTGCAAAAGATAATCAATCCGAGAATATTTATATAAACATACTAACATATATGTAACATTTGGTTCTTTTGTATTTTGCCTTATTCGCTCACATCTTGAGTACGCCTCGATTATTTGGTCTCCGTATGTGCAGGTTTTCATGCAACTCATCGAGAAGGTGCAACTTATTCTCTGCAGGTTGACGACTGCAGCGAGTGGGATGAAGATCCCCCTTGTCTGTTTAAATAAAGGTTTTTTTGAAGAGAACAGTTTTTGTGTTTTCTATTCATTCACATTGTATTTTGTCACATTGTCTTATAAATAAGACATTTGTGTAAATACGTTGAAAAATATATATTAAAAACATATTTTTCAATTTCAATTCTGAATATGTACTTTTCTAAACTTTAATTACTTTCAGTCAAATTCTTTTTGAATTAATTAAACGAAGAAGAATAAGATTTAAAGAGAAATAAGATTTACAAGTAAATAATATTATCAAATTGTGAAATTATATATTTACCTGTATATATAGAGATTTCCAATCAGGTCGCATTTTTTTAATTTGAAATAAAATACAGAATTTTCCCTGAAGTATTATGTTGCTTTATAGAAAACAGTAGGGGGGAGTATGCAATTTATATATGAAAAATAATCTCGTGTAAGTGAACACCGTGTAATTTCTTATAAGCAATCATTCCTTTGTTGCAACTGGGGCTCTAACTAACCGATTACTCTTCAGATTTCATATTTTGGGTCGAAAATTGTTTTAAGATTATTGGAGTGCCTGTTCTGAACCTGTTCTTTAACGTAACTCTAAAGAAAGTAGTCCAACGGTGTTAAAACTCAGGATATCGGTGACCAATTAATGTCTCTATTTCTGAAAAAACGCTACCAGAAAATTTCGTCCTCAATAAATCAACTGTTTCACAAGCTGTGTGGCTTCTCGCACCGTCCTGCAGAAACCGCATGTCTTTCAGATCAATATTATTTAGTTCTGTCCACAAAAAAATGGTAATGATGTTTCGGCATCTTTCTTCATTCACAGTAATCGTTTTATCCGTCTAATTCTCAAAAAAGTAAGGATAAATGGCTCCTCCGGATCAAAGTGGGCATCAAACAGTCATTATTTCTGTATGCAGTGGCTTCTCAACGATCACCCTCGAATTTTTTTACCTCAAATTAGGAAGTTTTGCTTGTTAATCGCAAAGTATCCAAAATTTTATTCCACACTTTGATGGTTTCTTTGGCATATATTATAACTGTCAGTTATCTCGAAATCCGACCAACTACTCGTCTATCGTTACGTTTTCACCTAAATTGAGTAATTTTGGTAACATCTCAACCCATTTGTCACAAAAATCTCGAATTGTGGCCAACTTATCTGTATTTCTACGAACAGCTCGTGTGCTGCGATCATCAAATCTTATTACTCTTGAAATAACTTTGAATCATTTCAAGGACATAGAAGCATGGAAAATATGTCAACCTTTATGCTTGTTTCATAAGTTTACAGTTACTTCAATATGTGATTTGTATACATCAGCTAATATGAAAAGACCAATGAATGTTTCCAGTTCTATGTTATCTAAAGGTTTCCAGTTTTCTTGATGTACTCATTGTCCTTCCAAGTTTGTATTATCGATTATAATTTGTTCAATACTTTTTGTAATGAACAATTAAAAAGCTGAAATTCCATCAGGCATACGAGTAACTGCATATCTTGTAATTCCTGGAATTAGCTGCATTATATTTGAAGATGAAGCTCGACCACACAGAGTAAACGGATCAAAATTAAAGATTTTTATCTTTGGATAAGTGCGACGGTGTCGGTACTTCTGAGTAAATGTTGTCCCCACTGTCATAAGGATTTTCATCAAATTTCAGATGATCTGAAGTCTCTGAGCATGTACTGTCTCTAGATGATTATCCTCGAAAGCTATTTCATTTTCGTTCACCCGCGACATCTCACAAAGATTTATATTCTTTTTGTAAATAGTAGCAAAATTCTAATTTTTTAAAAAAATTCATTTATGATTAAATAAAATAGGTGTTTTCACAATTTCTAAAATAACTCGCACAAGTTTATAAAATAACAGTCGATATTCTAAAATTCCTTGAACTCTTAACAGTAGAACAACACTGAACAAACACTGAACTTTAGTTAGATGTAAAATGTACCTACGTATGTATTTTCTCACTTCATGATTTTGAAAACGTGCGATTAATTATACAACCATGTAAAAATCCAATGCAAATGTGAAACAAAATTATAATTCGCGGATTTCCCTGATTATATGTATGAATATGAAGATTTTATATTCAAAATATTATAAATAATAGCAAATTAAATACTAAAAATTGATGTGGGTCATTTAAGATCCAAGGATCTTTAGTGTTACTTACTTTATAGCTGTGTTACGATTAATCGTAATTTATTGAATTTTTGTGCAATATTTTTTTAGAACATAGTAGATAAAGTCATTAAGTTACACATCTGTAATACTTGTATTTTTGAAGATATTTTGGAGAAAATTTTCTTTTGGGTCAAAATAGACCCGAGGAACGGATGAAGGTTAAATTCACTAGAGTGTTTTCTTTAAGCATAATACCTTCTATGTTCAACGATTCCAATGCGTTGTTTTGTTGTATACGAAGCGACAATTAAAAATGTCAATGTCAAAACTTAACAATTGTCAAAAAATACAGTTGCTAGTTTGACATCTGGAAAATTTAACCTCTTAAAAAATTACGTTCCTATTGGAAACTCCTTTATTTTAAAAGAATAAAGGAATTTCAGAGTAAGAATGATAAATTTTTTAATTACAGTTATAAAATTATCACCGTTTGAGAATGCAGTCACGATTATTCCAAAAAGTATTATAATAGAACAAGGCCGGACGACCGTGCTCGACGTTTGATATACGCATATTTCTATATGTCTTTCAAATAAGAAATGTATGTGATGCCTTCAGATTTCCATAGATAAGTTAACATATTTCATATCCATTGTTCTGAGATTACAAAAGTTTCGCCTTATTTGTACTGGACAAGTGTTTCAATGTTTTGTGTCTGTACTTGCAATTATTTCTTACAGGCCCGTCGTCACAAATATTCGACACAGATAAATATATTATTTCGACATAGAATTACGTCTATAGTTTCATTAAGAGTGTCATGTTTGCGTTTGGAGTGTTACCAAATGCTGTAACGCAGATTTGCGCTCAGTACGCCGCAATCGTTCAATCGATTCACATGAGATCAAAAGTATTTAGGAGCTAATGGAGTTCGGAACCCAAAATTGCTTCATTTGTTAAAATCTGTTAGTTAGAGTTTCATTAAGTTGGGTGTAATTTTAGCGGTAGGAGTGTAACAAAATGCTGTAACGCAGGTTCGCGCTCAGTATTCCGAAACCGTTCAACTGATTCACATCTGATTAAAAGTATTTAACAGCTAAAGGACTTTAGAAGCTAAAAACGATTTACTTGTTAAAATCCGTTAATTTGATTAAAAGTTATTACTTTGCAAATTTGAACTTCAATTTTCATGCTGTGACAGCATTAAAAGGTGAATATCTCGAAAACTCTTTATTGTACGATAAAAACTAAACTGTTTGCGTAATGAGATTTCAAAACTCTGTAAAGAGCTCACATTTATTTTTTGATTTTTAAAAATTTGTAACAATACGCTATAAGAAGAGCTTACATTAATTTTTTAATTTTTAAAATTACAAAAATGAATAAAATTAAAAGTTTAAAATAATTACTTATTATTAAAAGTGTTGTAAACCTATTGTACACTTTCAATAAATGATTCTTTTTTTAAATAACTTAAAACATTTTTATTTCTCTAACATGACGTAATTGTAATAAACTCCTGCGGTTGTTGTATGCATATAATACGAGGTTGCATTGAAAGCCGCTGTTCACGTATAGATGGCTCAAGGTGGGTATGTTGTGGGCAGTGACAGATGTCTTTTAAGTCATTTTGAATTGTAAATATTTCCCACTAAAATTTAGTCAACAAACGCCATCCTTCATTTACACAAGTGGTTTTCTACAACCGAAATGAAATGGAACGCAATAAGTTGTTTTTCCTATGTGTCCTACACTACTTTGAGTTGAAAAAAAGTGCAACAGAAGCTCATTGATTGCTTGCGAAAACTTATGATGAATCTGTTCCATCGGAAACAGTATGTAGAATTTCGAATAAAAGTGGTGATTGTGATATTCACGACAAACAACGGCCAGGTCAATCGAAAAAGTTTGAAGATAAACAACTGCAAACTCTACTGGAAGAAAAACCTACTCAAATACTAGAAGAATTGGTTCAACAACTTCAAGTCGATAAATCGACCATTTCACGACGTTTACTTGCCATGGGAAAGATCCAAAAGAATGGAGATGGCTGTCACATAAATTGACTGAAAATGCCATCGTTTAAACATCTCGATTCTTTTGCTTGCAAAACATAAAAACAAGAGTTTATGGTGGTGTATCGTGACCGACGATGAAACATGGATATATTTCGATAACCCGAAACGCAAGAAATCATGGGTTGATCCTGTCTAACCATCAACGTCGACACCAAAGCGAAACATCCACGGTCACAAAGCAATTGTCTCTATTTGGTGCGATATGGAGGATGTCATGTATTATGAGCTATTGAAACCGAAGAAAACAATCACCACCGCACGTTATCGATAACAATTGGAGCGTTCGAATGATAATTTGGTGCAAAAACGACCAACCATTGCATCAAATCGCCGAAAGGTGATTCTTCTCTATGAGAACGCTCTGCCCTATGTTGCTATAGCCGTGAGACAAACACTGATGGAGCTCAAATGGGAGTTTCACCCGCATCCAGAGTATTCTCCGGACTTGGCTTCAAGTGACTACCATCTGTTCCGATCGATAAACATGCTTTGGAAGATCACATTTCCATAACTACGGAAAAGTTGAAGATTGTGTTGCTGAATGGATTGGTTGAAAAGACAGACCATTCTTTCGTCGCGGAATTCAATTTCTACCAGAAAAGTGGAAAAAAGTTATGACTTCCGAGGGCAAACCCTTTGATTAATGTATTCGCACATTTTCTTATTGAAATAAATGCTCAAAAATCACAAAAAAAACAACGACTTTCAATGTAACCTCTTAATAACACCTCTATTTTTTCGTAACGTCTCTTGTTAACGATGGGAGGATTACCAAATGCTGCAACGCAGGTTTGCGCTCAGTACGCCGTAATCGTTCAATTGATACACATCGGATCAAAAACATTTAACAGCTAAAGGACTCACGAACCTGAAATGTTTAATTTGTTAAAAACAGTCAATTAGATTAAAAGGTATGATCTTGAAACTTTGAACATCAATTTTCAGTTGTGTCAGCGTTAAATGTGAATATCTTGGACACTATCGTACGATAAAAACTAAAATGTCTACGGATTGAGATTTCAAAACTCTGTAAAGAGCTCACATTCATTTTTGATTTTAAAAATTTTGTAGAAATTAAGCTATCAAATTCGTCAACATCTCTCCAAATCAAGATGCCCAGAAAAATTGTTGCAAAACGTGAAAGAAACTACAAAAAATGTATAGCGAAGGAAGACCGAAGAGCAGACAGTTCGAAAAAAATTGCTTTGACTCTATCTGAAAAGATGAAATTACACAGACAGTATAATAGTAACAGTTCTGTTACAACACAAAATTTGGGGTCGATAAGACTGACCAAATGGCGAGAAAATATAGTGTGACATGTAAGAACCGTAGATGGCCTAAGCATGTATTTTATAATATCTTCGATTTAGCCGGAATAAACGCATGAGTTCTGTACAAAGAAACGACAAGTGAAAATATTTCACGTAAAGATTTTTTATTCCAGTTTGGAGAACTCGCAGCGGAATATAAAGAACGTCAAGAAAGAACAACTAATACGGCGGCATCTTCAGCAGTCTCAAATAAAATCACTTCCTTTCCAAAAGGACAAAAAAAGTACCAAATAAAGTATTGCTTAGGTAATAGAGCAACTAGAATCTGCTCTCATAAGAGGAGGATACGACCTCGGAATTTGAGTTTGGGACCAAACTTCGTGTAGTGGTAGGGTACCCCAAAGATATTAAAATAGTAAAGTACTAACTCGCACTATCGAGCAATTTTCGAGAAAAAAGGCTACAAATTTTCGCATAAGGCTTATGAGAGAAAAATTTGATATGTTACCAAGTAGGCTGATAGTTAGGCGGTAGTGAGCCAGTTTCAAGTGTCGAACATGTCAAGTTCGAGTCTTGCTCCAACCATGAGTCTTTTTTTCTCCACTGAATTTTATTTAATACATTTTATTAAAAAAATATTTTAATAAAGGTGAAATAACTTTTCTTGAAATCTTCTTTCGAAAAACGTTTTTTTTTAATTTTTACAATTTTATTTCAGAAAATGATTTTTTTACGATTTTTTTTATTTTTTTGCATTATTTTGCATACATATTCGAATAGCAGTGTTCTTGTTTGCAAAATAATGCAAAAAATGAAAAAAAATCGTAAAAAAATCATTTACTGAAATAAAATTGTAAAAATTTTAGAGCATTTTTTGAAAGAAAATTGCAAGAAAATGTTATTTCATCTTTATTTAAATATTTTTTTTTAATAAAATGCATTAAAAGCATTAAATAATTATTCAGGTGAAGAAAAAAAACTACATGAATCAAGTGAGACTCGAACTTGGCACGTTTGACATTCCAAGTCTGCGCGTTTTGTATGATTATTAAGCTAGTTGAATTTCAGACAATTAATTTGTTTTATAAGATGCAGAAACTTTGGAGCCTTTTTTCTCGAAAATGGCTGGATAGTGCGAACTGGTACGTTACTATATTAATACCTTTGAAGTACACTACCATTACACAAAGTTTGGTCCCAAAGTCAATTTCCGAGGTCGTATCCTCCCCTTGTCAGTGTAAAAATTATACATTCGGAAAGTGCTTAGTAGTGTAACCATTCATCTGTAAAAACTGTTGTATTGAATGAGGAAACATAATTTTATTACAACGCTATTTTTATGATTACTATTTTTTATTATAAAAATTGAATTTTTATATATGAAGACTGAAAGTTGGTTCAGTTGATAGTGTTAAAATATTTAATTATTTTTCTGATGAAAATAAAAAGAAAATAAAAAGAGAATATTTTTTAATAATTATTTCCACAATTATTTGCATTCAAATGCAAAGGCACCTTTTGATCGAAATAGGTATACACAAAATCGTGGTAGAAATAGTGTTAATATAGTTTATTGATATAAAGTGCACGAGTAAGTTATAAAAAAATAAAAATGAGTCAGATTAAAAACCAACATCTCTCTATACCATATTTATACAGAATGTATGAGCATTTTCTTACAAACATTATTCAAGCGTTTGTTTCACTAGTTCTTTACGATTTGAACTTAATATTACACGAGTTTGTTAATACAATTTAAATTATGTTTATTCAGCATACTGTTTTCGTTCGTAACGTTTTCTTCGGTTTGTTTTGTATACTCATCCGTCTCAAATAATATAAAGTTTGTGTTTAATCTTTACTGTACTTTTAACTAATCCACTTAAAATTTTCAATAATTAAAAACAAGACTGTTTTAATTAAATAATTCACTCATTATTATATTGAGTCGTATTGTTCATTGTTCTTGAATAATTAATTTTAATTTCGTTAACCTTTCACTCGAAATTATTTTATATTCCAAACATATAGAGATATTTTTTCAATCAATATTTCATTTCTCTCTATTGTCATCTCTTGGATATTTTATAACATAAATGCTGCAGGTTCGAAATAAAACACAACAAATATTTGTTTACTATTATTGTTTAATTGTTGTTACTATGATGAATATAACCACACGGGTTCTGTTACTTGACTGACTTATGAGATCTCAACTACCGTTTATATACTGTTGTGGCTAAGCTTAACAATCAACCGGAATAGAACAACATACTATCGCCGATTGTCGTCGGAGTGTATACGTTTAAATTTATTGTTGATAAATATATATTTTAATTATTGTACAATTTATTTGAAACTATAATAATCAGCTTAAAGATATAAATGCACACGTGTTTTATATATTGTTCTCGATGATGAAATTCATAGTCAGCCGTGACACATTTAAATAAGTACAGCAGTGAGGATGGACACATAACACTATAACTAAAAAATAATCCTTAAGCCGTCGGGCGTGACTTGTATTCGTTCTCTGATTGGTTGAATCAGCCACGTGGTATGTGTTCTGAATAGTTATTATGATTTACATTTTATGTATATTATTTATTAATTTCTGTTATTGTTCAAGAGGAGGGAGTGCAAGCGTAAGCAAACGACAAGAGAATTCCATCTCCAAACGTTGACGAATACAGCAAGAAGAGAGCGTAGCTCCCTAGTTCTCTATAACTAAAACTGGCCTTCCAACCGTTTTATGTGACTTTTATTCGTTCTCTGATAGGTTGATATCAACCATGATATCTCTGTACTAATTGGTTGATATCAGTCCCGTGGTCTGTTTTTTGATTGGTTATCATGATTTACATTTTATGTGTTCACCTATCCCTTGATTATATGGTAGATTGATTGCCCAAAAGTACCATATAAATCGAAATCGTGCAATTCGAGTTCACATCTCATATTAAAATACAGGATAGGTTTTACAAATCCGCAATGAAATTTGAAAAATTCTGTAAATATACCTATGATTTTTCCACCCAGTATAAATATTTTATATATCTTACGGCTGGTCCGAAAGGTTGAAACGAAGGCAAAGCACACGATTTACAATTACACAACACTTTATGTAATGTTATTCAAAGCTGATTCTTTCAAGTAGAAATCCATACTGATATTTATAGAGTACATTTCTTTAATTTTTTTATTATAGTCAACACTATTTTCTATGTTGTTCAACCCCGCCATGTAGTTGAGACAACTACAATTTCTTTCGGAATACGGAATCTTTTTACAGTACACGGTCACAAACCAATGCTCTCTGTTTGATGGGGTATGGAGTGTGCCATATATTTAGAGCTATTGAAATCTAAGGAAATAATCACCGCTGAACGTTATCGACAACAATTGGAGCGTTTGAATGATAATTTGATGCAAAAACGACCATCAATTGCATCAAATCGCCGAAAAATGTTTCTTTTCCATCACAACGCTCGGCCTCATTTTGCTATAGCCGTGAAACACTCATGCAGCTCGAATGGGAGGTTCTCCCGCACCCAGTGTATTCTCCGGACATAGCCCCAAGTGATTACCATCCGTTCCGATCGATGCGATCCGCTTTGGAAGACACACATTTTCATAACTACAGATGTCGAAGATTGTGTTACTGAATGGATTAGCTCAAAACATTCTTTCGTCTCGGAATTCATCTTCTGCCAGAAAAGTGGGAAAAAGTCATTGCTTCTGAGAGAAAATACTTTGATTAATGTATTCAAACATTTTATTATTGAAATTAATGCTCAAAAAAACATAAAAACATTGATTGAACAACACAGTGATTTTCATTTCAACCGCATAATATATACAAGGTCAGACAATTAAGTAATGCGACCGATTTTTTTTCTCGGCCTGTGGTAACACTGCGAACCTGTAACTCCGCCACCGTAATAGCAGATCCCTATTCTCTCGATTGAGACCTTGACCACCCTCGTACGATCATTTCTTCGCCAGCTGTTTAGTGTTTTGTAACAACGCGCGAGTAGTGCATGTCACGAAGCCCACCGGATGAACATCGCTCAAGATTGTCTCGAGCAGGTTGAAAGTGATCCTACTCTTCTCGCTCGAGTTATTACTGGTGATGAAAGTTGGTTCTTTCAATATGACCCCGAAACTAAACGATAAAGCCAACAGTGGCTGTCCCCTGGAGCACCAAGGCCAAAGAAGGCGAGAATGAGCAAGTCCAAAGTGAAAACCATGTTGATTTGCTTCTTCGACAGCAAAGTGGTGGTTCACAAAGAGTTCGTACCACCTGGACAAACCGTAAATCAAGTATTCTACCGCAATGTGCTCGAAAAATTACGAAAAAGGGTGCTCAGAGTGCGTCCAGAGATCGCGAAGACTTGGGTTCTGCATCACGACAATGCTCCCTGTCACAGTGCGTTCAGTGTCTCTCAGTTTTTGGCGTCTAAAGGCATCGCAACGTTACCACAACCGCCCTATTCACCGGACATGTCACCCTGCGACTTTTTCCTATTCCCCCATATGAAAAAATTCGTCAAAGGTCGACATTTTGACTCCGTTGAAGATATCCAAGGATCTGTGACGAGGGTACTCGGAGAGGTCCCACAAGAAGTGTTCCAGAATTGTTACGAAAACTGGAAAACTCGCTGGAATAAGTGTATAGATGCGGGAGGGGACTACTTTGAAGGGGATCGCAGCGATGTACCTTAATTTTTAAATATACTCGATTTTTGAATTTTGTCGCATTACTTAATTGTCTGACCTCGTATATATATATATATATATATATATATATATATATATATATATATATATATATATTACTAAAAGCAGTTTACCTCATATTTAAAATTAGTATTCGCCTTTTACATTACAAGAAAAACAGGAAAATAAATTAATAAAACAGAAATGTAAGAAGAAAAAATTGTAATTCTCGAATTAACAAACAATGTACGTTCATTCTGGATGCGCAAGTACAATGACTCGAGTGAAATTCTTTTATTTGTAAGAAATTTGCAAACCAAGAAATAAGTACACAGAAGTATTTTGCATTTTAAATAAGTAAACATTCTTTACCTTCTTTGTTCCCGTAACATGTTTTAAATTTTGCAAAATCTCATATTCAATTTCATACACTGCGTTTACAGACTGCTTATTTACTGTACGGAATTAAAACAATAAGTATGAAAATGTGTACACAGAACACCTGATAACATTAAACGTACAAAATATCACAGGTATATACAAGTGAAACGAATCTAACATGGAATCTTAGAGAAAATTATTTTATCGCGGAGTCAACGCACGGGAAGTCTGACAATAGTCAAGCTATCGAACGTATGGTCTTTCTATAAGTTGCAGAAAAAAAAATATAAACGGCAATCGTTCACGTTTCCGCAACAGCGACTCGAAAGTTTCGTTCGGCCAGTGTTTGTTATTTTTTTTTCTTGTGTAATTTGTCACGGCATTATAAAAAGATAATTTTAAAGCGTCCGTGCTCGGAAACGACAGAAAAGAAATTCAATTATAAAACGTTCACGGTACGCAGTTTCGACGACTTACATTCAACACATTTTTTTTTATTATTATTTTTATGGCTGTCTTCATTAGTTTCGCTTGTTTTTTCTTTTCCAGCTGTTTATTTTTTTACGTTTATTACATAACAGAACTTAAACTTATCGGTAATCAGTTTAATAACACGAACGCATATTCACTCAATCCCTATTTCTCTCTCACGCTCTCTTTCTCTCTCTCATACACACACATACACAAACAAATATACATACATATATATATATATATATATAGAGAGAGAGAGAGAGAAATACAAAAAAACATATTATTAATTATTATATAAATTAATACTCTATTATTATTATTTTTATATTATTTATATATTTTGATATTATTTTTTATATATTTATAATATTAATTGTAATGAATATCATTATTAATTATATCATTATTATTTATCATCATATTTGTACATACACACACACATACATATACACACACACACACACACATATATAAATATATATATATGTATATATATATATATATATATATATATATATATATATATATAATGAAAAAAAACAGAAAAAACATATATCATTATTAATTATTGTATTAATTAATACCCAAAGTATATTATTAATATATTTAATAAATATTATTATTTTTTTATATATTTATAATATTATTTAAATATATTAATTGTAATGAATATCATTATTTATTATCATGTTTGCACACACACACACACACACACACACACACACATATATATATATATATATATATATATATATATATATATATATATATATATATATATATATATATATATATATATATATATATATATATATATATATGCGTGTGTGTGTGTGTGTGTATGTATGAGAGAGAGAGAGAAATTCCAGAACTTCAGAATTCTATCTTGTAGGAATAAACTTGTTTCCCTTTGGATGAAATGTGTGCAGGCCAATGGTCTTCATTTTGATTGATGTATTAAATTTTTAACTGATATATGCGTGTCTATACTCGATACATATAAACCGTAATTATTTTTGCACCAACTTAATATAATACTTCCGACGATATTCATGATTTTATGTTTAGTATGTAGTACTGACTTTGTTATTTTTATTTGTAGAATTTTTTTATTTTAGAATTTTACTATCTTTAAACAAATTATCCAAAGTGTTCTTTATACGCCAAATAATGTTATTAAGAAAATAAACACCTCTGACATACTCTAATTTGGACATAAAGTAACAGTTCACCTTTAATAAAAACTTACTTATTTCATCTACTTAATGAAACATAATTATAACACTTTCAATTGACCGAAATAATACGATATTGGGATTTTTTTCTCAGACAAGAAGAATATTTAATTTTCATTACTTAAGTGTTTATGTATATATATATATATATATATATATATATATATATATATATATATATATATATACGGAGATCGTTTGATAAGTATGGTATAAAAACAAGATAAACACCTTACACCTACCTATAATTGTAATTGAAGGTGAATTATCACACAACACTGTTTTCATCTCATTAATAATTTCATTTATTGTTAAACCTTTATCACAGTACAAGGTTTACATTTATTGATTCTTTCAATACACGAATATGATTTTATTTAAACAAATGTTTACAACAAATTCTTTAAAAGATCGACTTTCACAGTTAAATATATGAAACAAGTGTACAAGCATGGAAAAGTGAAGATAAGATGAAGCACAACTTAAGAAAAATACATAAAATATATTTTTTTTTATTTCGACTTCTAAATCCCACTATATTTTCATAAAAAAATCAATTATTTAAAATATTCAGAATTCATAATCTTAACTACGCGGGTCGTTTAATAAGTATGGTAAAAAAGCTAAACGCCATTTTTTGGAAAAATAGATTTTATTTCTCAACATAGTCTCCATTGCGGGTTACTCTTGGACCAGTTATACACTTAGTCCAGTGAGTCTGTAAAATACGCATTGACGCCGGCGATAACATCCTCATTCGACGAAGAATTTCTTCCCACCGAGCCAAATTTTCAAATTTGGGATGATGAAGAAGTCACACGGAGCCAAGTTAGGAGAATAGGGTGGATGAGGTATTAATTCGAAACCGAATAAGTGCAATTTTGCCATTGAGACGGTCGATTTGTGAGACGGCGCATTGTCCTGATGAAAGAGGATCTTTTTGTGCGAATTTTGTTTTTTATAGCGACTTGTGGGTTTTTAAAAAACTACAGACCGCTCAAGAGGACTCGAATGGTTTGTAGTTTTTAGTAGTTTGTAGTTGTTTGAACGGTTGTTCAATTTTTACAATATTTATAATAATGCTTATCATCTAAACAGGATACAATTATAATTGATTTACATTATTGGAAAAATAACAAGTTACTTTATCCTGTGACGAATTATTTATCTTAATTGGTAGTTTTTACATTATTTATAGTATTGTTTATAATAACATTCTTATCGTCTAAACATGATATGATTTGTGATAGAAAAATACAGATTTACTTTTTCTGTGATAAAGCTTAATTAAATGACTATAATATACGAGGTCAGACAATTAAGTAATGCGACAACATTCAAAAATCGAGTATATTTAAAAATTAAGGTACATCGCTGCGATCCCCTTCAAAGTAGTCCCCTCCCGCATCTATATACTTTTTCCAGCGAGTTTTCCAGTTTTCGTAACAATTCTGGAACACTTCTTGTGGGACCTCTCCGAGTACCCTCGTCACAGATTCTTGGATATCTTCAACGGAGTCAAAATGTCGACCTTTGACGAATTTGTTCATATGGGGGAATAGGAAAAAGTCGCAGGGTGACATGTCCGGTGAATAGGGCGGTTGTGGTAACGTTGCGATGCCTTTAAACGCCAAAAACTGAGAGACACTGAACGCACTGTGACAGGGAGCATTGTCGTGATGCAGAACCCAAGTCTTCGCGATCTCTGGACGCACTCTGAGCACCCTTTTTCGTAATTTTTCGAGCACATTGCGGTAGAATACTTGATTTACGGTTTGTCCAGGTGGTACGAACTCTTTGTGAACCACCCCTTTGCTGTAGAAGAAGCAAATCAACATGGTTTTCACTTTGGACTTGCTCATTCTCGCCTTCTTTGGCCTTGGTGCTCCAGGGGACAGCTACTATTGGCTTTGTCGTTTAGTTTCGGGGTCATATTGAAAGAACCAACTTTCATCACCAGTAATAACTCGATCGAGAAGAGAAGGATCACTTTCAACCTGCTCGAGACAAATTTCTCTGTTCCATTTTCGAGACATGCACTACTCGCGCGTTGTTACAAAACACTAAACAGCTGGCGAAGAAATGATCGTACGAGGGTGGTCAAGGTCTCAATCGAGAGAGTAGGGATCTGCTATTACGGGTGGCGGAGTTACAGGTTCGCAGTATTACCACAGGCCGAGAAAAAAAATCGGTCGCATTACTTAATTGTCTGACCTCGTAGATGATCTGATATATAACTTGCACCAATCTTGGCCGTTTTTGTTTTAGCTCTTCTTTTAAACGGTCCAATAATGTTGCATAATGTCTCAAAAATTTTCTTTAAACTGAACAAATTATTCCTGTGGCTGTTTCACCATTTTTATCAAGTATGTAATACCTAATGTCCTGCTTTTCGGACGCTTTCGTGTGCACTACTGTTTTGTGAGTTTATTACAATTGCTTGGTCAAGATTTATGTTTCCTGAAGTTAATGATGACACTTCAAAATATTAAAACGAAGAAAAAAGATTTTAATATAAAACAAAGTTGTAATTGAATCAATTTAAAGGAACCGAATTAGTTTGTACATCCAATAAATATATGATATTGCTTAAAAAGAGTTAATCCCTGTTTAATTAAAGCAAAACAATATAATAGAGTTATGATTCGACTCCACTTTTAATTAATATGAATTTGGCTCAAATCAATATTGAACTTGTGGACCTCTGTTCTAATCAATTATTGTAACGAATAATTGTTTTAATTAATTCATTATTTTATTAATACTTCTTCCATTTGTTGATTGATGACAGGTAATCTGTTGATACTGAAATTACAACAGAGATTGAAATATTTCTTAATGATTAAATATTAATAAAATTCATGTATCTGAATATCTTAGGTGGATACGAAAATAATTTCAGTTTTTGTTTTCTGAATTCTGATATATGGTATTGCTTAAAAAGAGTTAATTCCTGTTTAATAAAAGTAAAACAATACAATAGAGTTATGATTCGACTCCATTTTAAATTAATTTGAATGTGGCTCACATCAGTATTGAAATTATGGCCCTCTGTTCTAATCAATTCTTGTGACGAATCATTGTTATAATTAATTCATTATCTTATTAATAATTGTTTCATTTGTTCATAGATTAGTCCTTCAGTTAAGACTGAAATTACAACAGAAATTGAAATGCTTTTTAATGATTAAATATTAATAAAATTCATGTATCTGATTATCTTAGGTGGGTAGGAAACGAATTGCGGTTTTTATAATCTGAATTATAACCTTAATATTTTTCAATGAAATTGCCATTGGATCGTATTCTTTACATTTATAAAAATTAATTTTACCCATTAATTTATTATTTTGATGAAAGGAAATCTTTTATGTTAAATGTAAACATTTTTTTAATACTTTTTTTTATTGAAGGTTTTAACCGTTCGGATCTTAATTAACTTTTGTTATAAGTTAATTTTTTTTATTGTATTATTATATTAGTGGTTTTGAATCTATAATTTTATAATAATCAACAATATTTAGGGCTTAAACATAAAACTGGTTTATATTTATAAATATGGATTAGGTCCGTTAATTTATTATTGTAATTAGAATAACCATTAGTTTTCTTTAATAATGTTTTTGTATGTTAACATTCTTCATTTTCTAATGGCCTAAGTTATAATTGAATCTTTTAACATATATATTATACTTTTTATTTACATTTATTAATTTCTTATAAACAATAATATTATTATACGTAAATAATTCGTTTAGCCTGAATATAAGACGACATAGATTGTAAGACGAGTCTCAATTTTTTCAAAATAAATCAAGAAACAAAGCATTTTTCACGACCCCGATTATAATTAGATACATAGTTTTCTCCAAAGGAACGGATAAAAAAACATTGATTTACGTTTCAATATAAAGTAATATTTACAAACATTATACAAATACATATTTAAACTGCGTACAGTGGCGTGCAAGCATGAACTTCTGAAGATCCAACTATAAGACGACCATTGATGTTAAATCTTTGTAAAAAAAATGTCTTATATTCGGGATAATACAGCAAGCTTTGTCTCGTTTACTATAACAAAAGAGAAAAACTCATTATTGCTGTTTGAAAATAAAATAAATCGCCAACATCACATAATGAACACAAAGCCACGCATGTATGTGTGACTGATTTTTCTAGAAAAAGGAAACTGGTCATTATATATATATATATATATGTATATAATGTTTATATATATATATATATATACATATATATATATATATATATATATATATATATATATATATATATACAAACACACACATATACCGTGTTAAGTCGAATATAAGTCTCAGTTTTTTTCCAAAGCAAAAAAAAAAATTTTTTTCCGAGCCGATTATACTGGAAGATAGTTTTTGGCATATAAAACGTTTATTGTGTTTTTAACACACCTTTTTACGCTGATTTCAAATATGTAATGAGAATTTTTCTATCACCCATAGTTTAGTCAAGTATTGCTTTTTCGAAATTTTAGGTATTTTTTCAGTGATAACTCTAATGTACTTAAAACAATACTTTAAACGATTATTATTTGGTAAATTTAATTAAATTTGCCATCTGCTATCAGGCCAGAACCTTACAGGACAAATCTGTACAACAACCTTTAACAGATCTAACTGTAGAAGATGAATTGAAATATAAGACAGCTACCGACGTTCAAAACGAAGAACAAGATGATCCTACTTTTAAAAAAAGTATCTCATCCTGTGAACCTTATCTGTTAAGGCAAATTAAACTATCTTGTTCGAGATTTTAATTTGTCCAAAAAACAGGTAAAACTTTTGGATTCTAGACTAAAAAGCTGGAATCTTCTTCAGAACGACACTAAAGTGTGTTTCTTCGTAACCGCCAGGAAGAGTTTTAAGATTTATATTCCGAAGAAAATGATTAAATGTGTCTTAACAATATTTAGG
Organism: Acanthacorydalis orientalis; assembly: GCA_034766995.1. Lineage (NCBI taxonomy): Eukaryota > Metazoa > Arthropoda > Insecta > Megaloptera > Corydalidae > Acanthacorydalis > Acanthacorydalis orientalis. Next base: position 60,562,740 of record CM068313.1, read on the forward strand.
CTGTGATGGATGTATTTGATCATGAGCATAAAATAACAGAGTGGAGATTTTTCATTGACTCTTCAAAAACAAATTCAAAGACTCCTTTGAACAATGGGAATAAATTTACTTCCAGGTCGTTAATTTATACAACTAACATGAAGGAAACATATGACTATATGAAAATCCTGTTGGAAAAAAATCAGTACAAATATTGTTGGACCATATGTTGCGATTTAAGAGTCGTTGAGTTGTTAACGGATTTGCAGCTCGGCTATACAATATTTCATTGTTTTTTGTGCGTATGGAACAGTAGGGACAAAAAAATCATTACATCAAGAAAGAATGGCCAAAGCGTGAATCAGTTACACCTAGGAAGAAAAATATAGTACATCCATCACTAGTCAACTCTGACATGATATTTCTACCTTCACTTCATATAAAGTTAGGGCTTTTCAAAAAACTTTATTAAGGTGATGGATAAAAATGGTGCTGCGTTTCATTATTTGAAGGAAAAATTTGCACCTGCTGTAAGATTGAGTTAAATTATAACAAAATGATAATTTTTTTGGTTGTTTCTTTGAAAAATTTTTAATTTTATTGATAAGCAATTCACAAATCGTATTTCATTACTATTTGTTAGAATCCATTTTTTCAATCTTGTATGTTGTTTCAAATTCAGGCAACTTTCCAAATATTTCTCAGCATATAAATTAGTTTGCTATACTATTATGTTTAGTAAGTCATAATCTAAAAAAATGTCCATATAGAACACACATTTGGTTTCTGACGAATGGGGGATAGTGAAATTTGGACCTAATATTCCATTGTATATTTGAATTTTTATTTTCTTTATCTGATTCATTACCTTCTTCATCCTCATCACAACTTTCATCAGAAGACATTGAAATTACTGATACTCTTTTCTGTGTCATTGTAAGTACAACGCCAACTTCATTATCTTCTTCAACCTCATCACTACTTTCATAGGAAGACGTTACAGGTGTTATTGATCCTTTCAGTTTTTTTGGATGTACAGATATATTTTAATCACTATCAGTAAAACTCATCTGGGAGTATAAATAAAACATTATTTACTTCACAAGTTTTTTAATTACACCCTATAATATCTTCTCTAGATAGAAGACATAAGATTCACGAAACAAAGAAAAAACTGCTTAGAAATATTCTAAAATGTGTAAAAATTATAAGTATATTTTTTTACCTAAATTTTACGGTAAATAGCAAAAGTGATTTTTTTCTACATGATGAGTATACTCGACATTAAACAAAAAATGCCATTTTTCATGACGAGCATACTCGACATACACGCTTAAGGTGTTAAATTATTTTGAACTTTTCAGAGTTTCAGAATACATTACGTACTTTTCTAGGAATACATTAGGAACAATACGTCTTATCTTACGCGTGAGACGCAATAACAATTATAACATTTAACTTTTTTGTAAAATCTTTTTAGCTACCATTAATCTTTGTTTTTTTTTCGCGCGAAAAATCTTTCTTATTTATTGCATAGAAATTGGTTAAAAAAATTTTTTTTATTTTTCTTCTTTTTTGTTAGTTTGATGTTAAATATACTCATTAACAAAGTTTTAGAGTGTGAAAAAATAATAAAGTAATATTTATAAAAATTATACAAATATATATTTAAAAGTCGATAGTCTGTTTATAAACTTCCCCAATAAAATTTTAAGACTTACATTCTACGTAGATTATTTGTGTGTATAATTTGTTAATTTTTGTTATTTATTAGGAGGAGAGCGAGCATTAGGAAGCGAGAGCGAAGCCATACTATGGGGTCGACGAGCGCAGCGTTCAGGAAGCGGCCCCCATGCTACAAAATAGATTAAACAGAAATATAAAAATGCATTTAGTTCGTTTTTTTTTATTATTTTGCTACATTTGACCACAAGATTATTATTTATTTTTCAATAAAACTCTAAACAATACATCTTCTTTAAAAAATAAACAAGAGAGTGTGTGAGAGAGTGAAAGTATAAATGATTGCAGAACAAATTGTTTTTACATTCTATCAACATATTTATTAAATCTCATTGACTGTTGATTGGTGCTGTCTCGCGAATTTAGTTTAGCCTGATTGCAATAGTAAAATCGTAGTAACACAGTTGACAGACAGTTATAATAATAACATTAATTTTAAACAATCGATAATTATAATTAGTCGGTACGTTTATGAATATTAATAATTACAATCGCATAAACATAGTCTCTTGAAATGTATTAAATAGAATATAAAAATATTCTTTCAACGAGGAATATATATTATGGTATTAAAGTTTACGACATTATGAGTACAATTATATACATACATATATATATATATATATATATATATATATATATATATATATATATATATATATATATATATAGGTGGTTCAAAAAGAACAAAAGGGTTTGAATAGTTAATAATTTTTTTGTTTAAATAATTTCTTCCTCTTTGAGAATTTTAAAAAGAAAACTTGGGGAATTTATTATGGAAAGGTACACGATGGAACAAAGTACCAAAATAATTGAATTTTATTTTGAAAATCAGAGTATAATTATTTTGAAGCAGCAAGCATAGCATCGTTATTTCAATTTTGAACGGAAGTCAATGATTAATTGTTTGATTGCACGTTTTAGACAACGAGATGTAGTCAGTAACCATCCAGGATCTGGCATACATCGTTCGGCTGTAAATAAGGGAAACACATTCAGCGTGTACAGAAGAGTATTGAGGAAAGTCTTGAAACGTCAACCAGAAGATGTTCAATCCAACTTGGAATATCTCGGAGGTCACTAACAAAGATTTTTGGTCACATTAAAAATTTTCCATAAAAAGTGGAGCTTGAGCAAGAGTTAAAGCTAATATATTATTACTATCGCCTAGATTTCGCTGACAAGCAGGAGAAAATAATGAATTTTTTCACAATTTGCTTATGATGGATGATAGAGCTCATTTTCACTTGCTTCAATGGCTTCATGAACAAACAAAACTGTAGAATATGAGCTACAGATAATCCAAGAACACTTCATCAGCGACAATTACAACCACTTAAATGTACTATTTGGTGCGGAGTAACTCCGAATTTATTACAGATCCTTATTTCTTCGAAAATAAAGATGATACTGCTCTGGCCGTACTGCAATACCGTAAGATGACAAACAATTTTTGATGTCAGCTGTTGATAATCGTCCTGGAGCCACAGCTCACATAGCTCTTTAGTAGACATTTTTAACAAACACATAATTTCAAGGAATAGCAACTTTAATTGGCCTGCGCTTTCGTCGGATTTGATCCCTTCCGATGTTTTTCTTTGGGGCTACTTAAAAGACCGTGTATACGTCAAATAAGCCAGAAACCATCCAGTAGCTAAAGAACAACATACGAGAAGAAGTTTGAGCATTCTGTCCAGAAATCTTGAGAAAAGTGATGAAAGTGATTGAAGAAAATGTTTTAAAACGAGCTCGACATTATGAAGCCGAAAATGGGCGTCACTTACATGATGTCATTTTCATGTGAAATTAGAAAAAAATCTCATTCTTATACTATATTTTGTGAAATAAAAAATGATGAAAATGTTACAAAATAAAAGAAAGATTAATGTTTTAAACCCATTCGTTCTTTTAACACCTCCTGTATATCAATATCTATCTATTTATCAAATCTATATATCTATCAATCAAATCTATCTATCAAATCTATCTATCTATCAAATCTATCTACCTATCAAATCTATCTATCTATCTATCTATCAAATCTATCTATCTATCGATCTATCTATCAAATCTATCTATCGATCTATCTATCAAATCTATCTATCGATCTATCTATCAAATCTATCTATCAAATCTATCTATCGATCTATCTATCAAATCTATCTATCGATCTATCTATCAAATCTATCTATCGATCTATCTATCAAATCTATCTATCGATCTATCTATCAAATCTATCTATCAATTTATCTATCAAATCTATATATCGATCTATCTATCAAATCTATCTATCGATCTATCTATCAAATCTATCTATCGATCTATCTATCAAATCTATCTATCGATCTATCTATCAAATCTATCTATCGATCTATCTATCAAATCTATCTATCGATCTATCTATCAAATCTATCTATCGATCTATCTATCAAATCTATTTATCGATCTATCTATCAAATCTATCTATCGATCTGATCTATCTATCGATCGATGTGTGTGTATGTGTGTGCATGTGTGTGTATGTATGTGTATGTGTGTGTGTATGTGCGTGTGTGTGTTTGTGTATGTATATGTGTATATTTACGTATGAATATGTACATATATTCTTTCCTATTATATTTGACAATGCAACGTTTTTTCATGACTCTGGAAATCGATTCAAAATTATACATATGTTATGCTTCAAAATGAAAGAAGAAAAATGATGGTTACATATGTACAAAACCGCAGGAGTTTATATACAATTACGTCAGGTTAGAGGAAAAAATACAATTTCATCTTTTTAGATCGGATCAAAGCAATTTTTTTTCGAATTCTCTGACCTTCGCTCATCCTCCGTTTGACGTTTTCTATGGTTTCTTACATGTTCAGCAACAGTTCTGGTCATTTTGAATTTCGGAGATGTTAATAAATTTGATAGCTTAATTTATAAAAATTTTTAAAAATTAAAAAAATTAATGTGCGCTATTTTTACATAGTTTTAAAGCTCTATCCGTAGATATTTTAGTTTTTATCATACAATAAAAAGTGTTCAAGATTTTCACGTTTTCATGCTAACACAACGTAAAAATCGACATTCAAATTTGCAAGATCATAATTTAATCTAATGAACGGATGTTAAAAAATGAACCATTTTTAGGTTCCGAAACCTTTAGATATTAAACACTTCTGATACGATGTGAATCGGTTGAACATTTGTGGCGCACTGAGCGCGATCAGCACTACAGTATTTGATAATACTCCCAAAGCTAACATGGCACCCTTAATGAAACTATAGACGAACTTCTATGTCAAAATAATTTTACAAACTTGTATCAACCTTCTAATACTTTTGTAACTAGACCCTGTATCCTTCAAATGTACTATCATTGCATTTTCATTTTTAAATACATGTTTTCAATTCACATATCTGCAGGTCCTATGATGTAATTCAAAAAAGGTTTAGATAAAATTAAGTTTTTCTTCAGTTTCAAATATTATACTAAGAGTTTCAAATATACCACGGTTTGAACTTCTGTCTATGTATACATCTATAAGTATACTTATATAAGTAATTTCTTAAAAAAAATAATTAACTGAACGAACACATTTGGACAGCAAAAGATACTTGAAGATTTTATTATAAAGAAAAGATGCCAGAGATAAATTTTCTTTAATAAGAGATACACGAGCAGTATAAAAATTACTTCAATGCTGAATATTTCAAAGCAATCATAAAGATAGATAGCAGATACAGACAAATATTTACATAGATACATTTATATGTACATATATATATATATATATATATATATATATATATATATATATATATATATATATATATATATATAAACATATATATATATATATATATATATATATATATATATATACATATATAAATATATATATATATATATATATATACACATATATAAATATATATATACATACATATATATATATATATATATATATATATATATATATATATATATATATATATATATATATATATATATATATATATATATATATATATATATATATATATATATATATATATATATATATATATATATACATATATATATATATATACATATATATATATATATATATATATATATATATATATATACATATATATATATATATATATTTATATATATATATATATATATATATATATACATATATATATATATGTATATATATATGTATATATATATATATATATATATATAGTGTATATATATAGTATATATATATATATACATACATATATATATAGTATATGTATATAGTATATATATATATATATATACACGAGGTCAGACAATTAAGTAATGCGACCGATTTTTTTTCTCGGCCTGTGGTAACACTGCGAACCTGTAACTCCGCCACCGTAATAGCAGATCCCTACTCTCTCGATTGAGACCTTGACCACCCTCGTACGATCATTTCTTCGCCAGCTGTTTAGTGTTTTGTAACAACGCGCGAGTAGTGCATGTCACGAAAATGGAACAGAGAAATTTGTCTCGAGCAGGTTGAAAGTGATCCTACTCTTCTCGATCGAGTTATTACTGGTGATGAAAGTTGGTTCTTTCAATATGACCCCGAAACTAAACGACAAAGCCAACAGTGGCTGTCCCCTGGAGCACCAAGGCCAAAGAAGGCGAGAATGAGCAAGTCCAAAGTGAAAACCATGTTGATTTGCTTCTTCGACAGCAAAGGGGTGGTTCACAAAGAGTTCGTACCACCTGGACAAACCGTAAATCAAGTATTCTACCGCAATGTGCTCGAAAAATTACGAAAAAGGGTGCTCAGAGTGCGTCCAGAGATCCCGAAGACTTGGGTACTGCATCACGACAATGCTCCCTGTCACAGTGCGTTCAGTGTCTCTCAGTTTTTGGCGTCTAAAGGCATCGCAACGTTACCACAACCGCCCTATTCACCGGACATGTCGCCCTGCGACTTTTTCCTATTCCCCCATATGAAAAAATTCGTCAAAGGTCGACATTTTGACTCCGTTGAAGATACCCAAGAATCTGTGACGAGGGTACTCGGAGAGGTCCCACTAGAAGTGTTCCAGAATTGTTACGGAACTGGAAAACTCGCTGGAATAAGTGTATAGATGCGGGAGGGGACTACTTTGAAGGGGATCGCAGCGATGTACCTTAATTTTTAAATATACTCGATTTTTGAATTTTGTCACATTACTTAATTGTCTGACCTCGTATATACATATATACATACATATATATATATATATATATATATATATATATATATATATATATATATATATATATATATATATATATATATATATATATATATATATATATGTATGTATATATGTATATATATAAATATATATATATACATATATATATACATATATATATATATATATATATATATATATATGTATATATATATATATATATATATATATATATATATATATATATATATATATATATATATATATATATATATATATATATATATATATATATATATATATATATATATATATATATATATATATATATATATATATTTATATATATATATATATATATATATATATATATATATATATATATATATATATATATATATATATACATATATATATATATATATATATATATATATATATATATATATATATATATATATATATATATATATATATATATATATATATATATATATATATATATATATATATATATATATATATATATATATATATATATATATATTATTATATTTATATATATATATATATATATTATATATATATATATATATATATATATATATATATATATATATATATATATATATATATATATATATATATATATATATATATATATTATTATTATATATATATATATATATATATATATATATATATATATATATATATATATATATATATATATATATATATATATATATATATATATATATATATATATATATATGTATATATATATATATATATATATATATATATATATATATATATATATATATATATATATATATATATATATATATATATATATATATATATATATATATATATATACATATATATATATATATATATATATATATACATATATATATATATATATATATATATATATATATATATATATATATATATATATATATATATATATATATATATATATATATATATATATATATATATATATATATATATATATATATATATATATATATATATATATATATATATATATACATATATATATATATATATATATATATATATATATATATATATATATATATATATATATATATATATATATATATATATATATATATATATATATATATATATATATATATATATATATATATATATATATATATATATATATATATATATATATATATATATATATATATTTATATATATGAATATATGTATACATACACATATTATATATATATATATATATATATATATGTATATATATATGTATATATACATATATATATATATATATAGATATATATAGACATATATATATATAAATACATTTATATATATATATATATATATATATATATATATATATAAATATATATATATATATATACAATTTACCAAAGGACTTGTAGGAAATTAATTGTATATATTGATCTGATCAAATGGCAAAGTACTATTTTAAAACGACATACGATAAAGTTTTCAATTGTAAAAGCTTATCAGAATAAAATATAAACAAATATAAAAGACAGTAACAGTAAATATAAGTAAGTAAAAGCTTAAATAAGGCAGTTGTCTTCAATTGTATTTTGATAATATATAAGACTAATTAAAAAAATTTTTGTAGAATTAAGAATTTCACTCATAAATATTATATAATATATATATATATATATATATATATATATACATATATATATATATATATATATATATATATATTGTATATAAATATAATACAAAATGTTGATATGTATATATATATATATATATATATATATATACATATATATATATATATGTATATATATATATATATATATATATATTAGAGGGCTCCGCCCTCTTATCGTTTCGCTCATCAAACCAGGGTTATCTGCGCTCGCTCACTTGTCAATTATAAGCATGTAGATGTAATCGAATGAAACAATATAAATATTTTTTAAAACTCTTTTATATAATCATTCTTAGAGATACATTACAACGTAATTATATAAATATATATTTATGACTATATAATCATTATCGCAGATTAAATTTAACAGAAGAGTACTCCATTGTGTCAAAACTAGCTATTCATGTTTTACATCTTTTTACAATAATATATATTTATGCGGGGTAAGATTCTCATATTATGCTGCAGCAAAATCAAAGTTCCGGAACAGATTCGTTGCTATACCTGATATGAGAATTCAACTTTCTAATATTGTGCCTGATATCAAAAGAATTTTTAATTCAAAGTCATTAAAAATGGAATTTTACAATATATATATATATATATATATATATATATATATATATATATTGTTAATTAATATGAAAAGGCGTTCAAAATGCAATATCTGTAAAATGTATAAACCGATGACGATTGATTGCGTTGAAATTCATAATAAAATTTTACAATGACGTTAGTGATGCACATTTTTCAATCGCCGACATAATTTAAAAGTCAAATTTATTACATCGCATAGGAAAAAAAGTAATTCATTTTATTTGTTCGTAACGGTACGCAATATTTAATTTAACTTGATTTGTTCAACGTCTTTCATAAAAACCGCACGATCGTAAAATGAAAAATAAACGAGAGTATTGTCTCGTTTAAAGATGTGAGTACATAAAGAATCAAGTAAATCAACGTCCTTATTGATTACGATAACAAAAAAAAAATATAAAAAATATACTGGAGGAAAAAAAACATATTCCGAATGAAAGATAGCGATCTCCTTTAAAATGAATAAGTTTTATAAAGGAGAAACCATCTACGAAAGAATGATTAATTAGATTCGCTCTGAAAGCATCAATTTATCTCTCAATGGCACATTTTCAAAGCGGGAACGTTCAGATATCAAGCAGAAATTAAAGATCCGCTTCGGTTTTCATTTATAAATTGATTAAAAAACGATCACGACGGAAATATGGAATTTAAATATAATTTCGGCGTAATTGAATTACAAACAATTAATAATTGCCGCGCCATGAGAAATTTCTTTCTCTGGAAAGTGACTGTCTCAAATGCGGTCTAGTTAAATATGAACTATATCAATGTTTCCGAAACTTTTCTTGTGGCGGAACATACATTAAAAATTTAACGGAACACCTTGATTCTTTTGTAGGGTAGGTAAATATAAATAATAAATAAAATAAATGAGTAAATCTAACAAGGGGAGGATACACCCTCGGAAATTGAATTTGGAACTAAATTTCGTGTAGTGATAGGGTACCCGAAAGATATTATGTGTATATATATATATATATATATATATATATATATATATGCTAGTTTATTTTACTATTTTTATGTATTTTGTTTTAAATAATTGACATTTGAGAATAAATGTTTGTTTTTTCCTTAACGCTAACAAGGGAAGGGGATATATATATATATATATATATATATATATATATATATATATATATATATATATATATATATATTAGGTTGTACAATATCATCAAGTTGCCGAATTTCAGTCAGTCAGAGGTCGACCGCGATTGAGAAACGTTCTGTGCATATTTTACAAGTTCAGCTATTTGGAATTGACTAATATACTGTACCCTTCAATTGTTTTTAAATACGGAGTTATTGTTGTTATTTTTATTTTTTATGCCCTTTAACAGGATGGTGTCTACAAAAGATTTGTGTCTACTTTTTTATATGAGTTCAAGTTGGGACACAATGCAGCAGTAGCAGCTAGAAATATCAATGGAGCTTTCGGATAAGGGTCGGCTATCCTAAGAACAATTCAATTATGGTTCAAAAAATTTCGTTCCGGTAATATGAATCTCGACAATGAGCCTCGAGGAAGGCCCAAAACTATTATGAACGAAGGACATTTGAGAGCAACGCAGAGAGAGAGGTATAAAATTCTTTCATGGATAGACCACTTAATCACTTTAACGGGATCGTATACCATGTGAATACTTTAATATACGAATATGTTTGCAAAAAATGGAAAAAATTAAAAAAAAATCGAGAAAAAACATTTTCTGAAATAAAATTCTCACAATTTAAAACAAATCATTTTTCGAATCAATAATTGCAAGATAATGTTACTGAATCCTTATTTTTTTTTAATAATATTCATTAACACTAGGACTACCGACAGTTAATATGAAACTATTTCTACTAAAACCAGTCAAAATGAATGGTATTTAAAAAATTCTTAATAATAGAATATTTTTATATGTATTGACTTATTGGTTTCTTACAAAAGGAATTCCATGTGATGTAGTACATTTTTGGTATTACATATTAACCCATTTGAGACCATGTTCTCTAAATGAGGATTAGTACATTTTATTACTTATACATTAATAACAGTAATAAGTACAATAAAGAATATATACCTTAATAAAAAAATTAAAATAAATGTTCATTTCAAAGTTAAGTCATTCTTATAACATAAAGTAAATTATTAGGTATAAAAAGTTATAATTTGTCACATTTCTTACAAATGTAGTTCTTTTGAGTGCATTATCCGCATACATATTTTTTACAGATATTACAAATGGTGGTAGACTTATTATTATTACTGTAACCTATTTGACACCATTTGCGTGAACAAAGTGAGCTCTTTGAAGTTGTTTGTACATTAACTTCTCGTGATTCCATCCCCTGGTTTTACATTTTCAATGGCATTTTCAGTGACAAGTTCATCTGCTAATTGAAACATAAATTTACCTTTCATATTATTTTGTTTTGGCATATCCTGTTGGATCGGGTACGTCTTTGAAAGTATTATGAAGTGGTAATCTACTAGGACTAGACCCTTCTTGTATTTTTCTCAACTGGTTCCGTCTACAGCAATTTCATTTTGATGATCTTGTAGTATACTTTCATTTTCAATTCCATAACTTGAAAGCACTCGAGCACATATTCTTTTACGTAAATTCGAAATATTTTTAAATTCACTATCACTTTTTGAGGACTACTCAGGATTTTCTTCGTCTAAAGGCTCATTACTACTATTTTCACTATCAAAACGTCAATCATGAATACCGCATAGTTCATTTTCAATTTATTCTGGTTCACCTTCACTGTCATAGAGTTCATCATCCTCGATATCAGAGCATTATATTGGTATATCGTTCAGTTTTTCCAATAATTCAGAGATTTACAATCGTTTTGCCATTTTCAGGACTTATAAAAATAAAATAAAACTAGTGATTAGATAAAATTTATATTTGTATTCATTTTTCTCAGCTCACACTAATTGAAATAATATGTCGTTTATTATAATTTATATAATTATTTTTTTATTATTTATTATATTATATAATATGAGTGGAACATTTAACAAAAACTTCAATACACATTCTACGTCTCCAGATCTAAATGAACGACTAAATATATTTTCGAATAAATGAAGTAGTTGTATTACCACCATGATTGATTCAGAATTTTCCTCTTAATTTTCACCATTATAATGAATAATGCGCAGTAAAAATTCTAGGAAAGTGTGAGAAGTTGCACAAAACGAATAAACTGGTTATTTCGTGTTCGGTAAACAGATTGAAGGACACTTTTACACTTTCGCAGGTAGCAGTCATTTTGACTGGTATTGGTATAAGTAGATGATACAAAATTATTTTGATTTTGAATAAAAGAAAAATAAAAATAAAATTATGCTATTTCCTTAGTTATCGCTGCAAAAATCATGACATCGTTGCAGAAAAAAATGTAGCATGAAGTAGGAATTTTAATATAAAATTGTAAAACCAGTCATTTTGACTAGTGTGGTAGTTCTAGTGTTAAGTAATTATTTAGGCGAAGAAAAAAAAAACTGCATGAATCGAGTGAGAACCGAACCTGACAACTGACACTTGAAGCAGGCGCGTTATAGGATTAAACTATTTGACAGAGGGTAAAAATCTTTCTCTCATAAGCCTGATGCGGAAACTTTGGAGCATTTTTCTCGAAAATGCCTGGATAATGCGAGCTAATACGTTACTATATTAATATCTTTGGAGTACCCTACCACTACACGAAGTTTGGTTTAAAACTCAATTTCCAAGGACGCATCTTCCCCTTGTAAGAGAGATTCGTTAACTAAGCTAGACAGAGAGATAGATATTTGAGGTTTAGATACGTAGACAACTAAGGTCATTAACGCCTGAACAAGAATTCAAAATTAAAACGCACCCTCAATTGATTACCTCGATCAAACGTGGACAACTTTTTCAGTGGCAGACCAGATCTTACTTGTCTGATGTAGACGAGGGCAATAATTTAAGAGAAAAATAAAAGAAGATAATTTTTTAAGAAGATTTATAAAATAAGATAAATAGATTTTTCTCTGTAGAGAAAAATAAAAAAAAACGTAAAAATTATATAAAATAAACTGGTTTATTTCGATTCTTATTACTTCAATATTCATTATTCACTCACAGTAAAGTATCATAATTAGTATCGTAGTCGTTATAATATTTATTATTATATATAATTATATAACAGCAAGCAAAACTAGAAAAAACACAATTCCAAACAAAAATTTAATACAAAATTTAATGCGACATTTTCTACTGCTAATTTTTTAAAAACGATTTGATATCCGGTGTGATTTTAGTACTGGCGACGTGCAAGGTGTGCTCTAAATTATTATCGATTTTCTGGGATCCAATTTTCGATTTTATGAATTTCAATATCGAAAAAAAATTGTTCGCACCTATATGTGCTCCTGAATAATAATATGACTTTCTTTGCATTGCCAATCAAGTTTGGAAATTCTCGAGGATCTAATCCTTATAAAATTCATTATTAAATAATTACTAGATTAGACATGAAATTTTTAATAAAAACGAACAAACACGTTTTATAGAGTGTCGTTTCACTATACATATTCTGAAAATGTCCACTAGCGTAGGTTGCCTCTTCCCGACCTAGAATATTCAGTCAGAAAGCATGTCTTATATTATAGATAATAAATTGGAGATATTTCGATCGGAATTTCAGTTATCTGCTCGAAAAAACTACTCGAATTCATAAACGTTTATTTGATAGCACTGAAAAATTGAATAAAAAAATACTAGATCATAAAATAGTTTGTTTATTGCTCCAGACTAGTAATAGTATCAATTCCACAAGATATGTTTTATTCAATCAGAGAAATATCAACCGACGATGAGAAGATCCTCCTAGCAAAAATATTATATACATGACTTTATGACTGTTCAAATATTAAACGATTTGTTTTCAAGATTGAACCAATAAATCCGTCCGTTTCTGACACGAATCTCTCAAATTTACCATATAAGAGATAAGACGGTTCCGTTTGTAGGGTGAAAAAATGTGTTATTTGCACGTTCTCCGTACCTCTAGAGATTGTCAGTGATATCAGTCATCGGAAACCTGGCAACGCTAACATATCGTTCGAAACGTTCATGATCGAAATGGTTTTTATTTCGTGCGGTGTTTCACGTATTATCATCGTTTATCGATGAAGTAACGGTGCGCCGTTTTTCAAATGATGTCACACGGGTAAAATATGATCTTGTTATATTGTCAACGTTTTTTATGATACGAACTTTTATTTATTCATAATTATTTTCTTATATTTTCACTTGTATATATATATATATATATATATATATATATATATATATATATATATATATATATATAGGAAGTTGCACTGCAAGCCGCTGTTCACGTGTGGATTGCTCTAGGTGCGTATGATGTGGGCAGTGATAGATGTCTCTTATGTCATTTTATAACACTGGTAATTGTTTTTATTTTCAGTTTATTTATTCTTATTTATTTCTTATTCTAAGGATGTCCAGAATTGCAAGAATCAAGGAGATATTGCAGGAAATAAATAATATAAGTGTATAGTATCACTGAAATTCAGTCATCAGATGCCCTTCCATTGTTGACACAAGTGCTTTTCTATAACCGAAATAAAATGGATCGCGATAAGTTGTTCCTCCGATGTGTATTTCTACACTATTTTGACTTGAAAAAAGCTGATCGATTGCTTACGAAAACTTATCGTGAATCTGTTCCATCGGAACTAGTATGTGGAGATTGCTATGGCGACAATTCAAAAGTAGTGATTGTGACGTTCATGACAAATAACGGCCAGGTCAATCCAAAAAGTTCGAAGAAATCACAACTGCAAGATCTATTGAAAGAAAACCCTGCTCAAACATTCGAAGAATTGGCTCAATAGATCTAAGTCGATAAATCAACCATTTCATGACTTTTACAAGCCATGGGAAAGATACATAAAGAAAGGAGATGGCTATCACATGAACTGACCGAAAATTCCGTTACTAATCGTTTAAACATCTAGATTTTTCAATGAAACTGATGTCGGTCTCGTTTCATCTTTTCTCAAGTATGGAAACCCATTTACAATATATTTACTTTTAGCATCAGATACCAATCAAAATTTTATGCCGAACTTATCTGGCTCATTCGGCATTTATTGGGTGAACTTAGATCTAGCTTTGGTTGGGAACTTTTCGTCAACTATGATATTTTCGGCTGGCTTGTAACAGTTTTGATTGTTTTAATGAATGTGTCCCATACTCTTGATACCAAAGCGAATTTATTCTCTCCCAAACGTTGACTTCTCTTGTTTTTTCTTTTTAACAAACCTCAAAAAACTTAGTATTTAGCAATTTGGGCTCATGGTATTCGAAAAAATGAAGGACCCCATTCCTTATACCATAAAAACGATGCGTTGATATCTTTTTGCTCATATTCACCTCGTATATATAAAAGACCTATAAATGCCTCTAATTTATCTCGAGGTAAACTCCATTCTTTTCCCAAAACTCTTCGTGCTTTCAATTGAGTACATTTTATAATGTATTCCATAATATGATTGTCAAATTGTAAATAAAATGCGTTGCTTACCTTACTCATCATAATATTTCGTTTGGCGTGTCCAGTTGGACTAGAAACATCTTTGAAAATAGTATGAAAAGGTGGTCTCCCAGGATAGTAACTTGTTTCAATTTTTTCCAAACTGTTCCATCAATAGCTATTTCAATATTTTACCGTTCATTGCTTTCTTCACTATCGTCTTCAGAATCTGTCAGCAACCTCATTCTCTTTCGTCTTCTACTTGCGTTCAAATTATCTTCCTTTTCATCTAGTGCTTGACGAGTAATTTTCATAATCGCTACCGAATTCGTGATCACTTTCGAAAAATTCATCCAACTCATCTTCACTTTCAGATTGTGAGACTTCATCAATCTCAGAGTATTCTTCACTTATATTATTTATTTCTTGCAATTCTTGAAATTCTGGACATCCTTAGAATTAGAAATAAATTAGAATAAATAAACTAAAAAAATAAAATAATTACCAGTATTATATACACTTTTGCTGCTTTCATACTTGCAATGGCAATTTCATCAATTTGTTTTTCAAATTTTTCACGACTGTATATTTGAATTGAAGTCACTGCGAAATAAATACCAGAACTCGAAAACTTACCTTATACAATTATTTTTATTACTAATCAGTGCAATGATCTACGGTAAAATGCAACATTGCAAACAACAACCGAATATAAAAGTTATACCGAGGATTCCCTATTTTTTGTTACAACTGAAATAGGGATCCCTTAATTTAATTAGAAATGAAATGATGCTACCAAATGGTGTTTATATTTATGTGTAAAATGATTTAAGATCACACAATGTTATAAAATCTTTGAGGTGTCAAAATAATTGCAACGTTATAATCTAAAATGTTTATTCCTTGCCTCGGCCGCCTCCTCTAACAGCATACCGATTGGCAACCAGGTTTTTTCGAGGCGTTTTCAACAACAGAACCGCGGAGCAGAATTTTGTGTATTGTGGGCGTCATTGGATATCATGAATATAGTTCAACATACAGCTTTGCTGTTTCCAAACAGTGTAAATTATTTTTTTTTACGTTTAGTTTATAGCCACTTGATATGACCTCTAAAATCACTTTTAGTTGATATAAAAGGCAAGGATCAACACCTGTAATTTGAGCTGATAAATCGAGGTCCATAAAAATCTTCGGATCGTATTATCATTATTGCTGTTACCGAAACCAGCTTTTGGCACATCTATTATTAAACCTATTTTGTTTTTAAATTCTTATTGTATTGTCAACTTCCGTTCCTTCACGATTTGTTAGTCAGTTTCATTCCCCAGTTGTCATTTCTTTATTGGTAATTTTTAAGATAGGTGGAGAAATCCTTCAAACAATCGAATTCTCGTGCGTAAAATGGATAAACCATACGTTAGTGTCTTGATTTATTTCTCTACTTAAAAAAAAATTATTAAATTCTTTGGATGTTGTTTCGCAGATATAACATTTCATAGTGTTAGTCGAATACCGCGGTGTTCGACTAACACAGTTTTATTTTAACTGCTCAATATCTGCCTATAAAACAATAACATCGGTTAAGTATTGGCAGCATTGAACTAATAGAAATAAGTAGCTAATCCTCAAAAAATGTTTTTTGTTGTGTGATCAATAGAGTGTTGTCTTTTACAAGGACAATTTTAATATAAACAGTTTGATGGCGACCAAACGAAAAATTGGGAAATTTAAATTGAACACTTGTTATTTATTCTCCATATTTTTCAGATATAATCTGATTAGATTATTAACTGATCGATTATTTTCTGACAATTTAAAATAACTTACCATTTCAGTACATCAGATATAAAAAAGAAACACTTACCTGAAACAAAAGAAAAAAAATATTAAAACTATATTTTAAATATGAATAGCTAACACATAAAATATATTTCATTTATTTTTTTAACTAATTTTGTTTGTAATGAAAGATTTTTTTCGTTTTATATTAATTCATAAAAATAAGATAATTTTTAAATCAATTAGATACAATAATCGACTCTCAAAACTACAACTAAGTGCTTAAAATTTAATACTATTTATTAAAAATATTATTATATTATCTGTTAATATATATATATATATATATATATATATATATATATAGTATTTATTAAAATACTATTTATTTAACACTATTTATTATGTCGCCAAAAAAAGCAATATCTTATTTTTGTTGAGAAAATTAGTTTTTAAAAAAATCGAATCGGTAATTGAACTTTCGATGGTATGGATAAGTAACATTAATAATATTCTAGGTATATAAATGTTTTTTTAGAATGACAAGTTATTAGTTTTAAGAAAATTCAAGTGAAAAGAAAATAATACAAAATGTATAAAAGATACAGGTACTTCATAAGCAATGAAGCTGTTATAGTCGAGCCGTAGTTCAAAGGATATATAATGAATAATTTAGATAAGCCTGATTTTTTTAAAAATAGTGTAATATGTTGATAAAAGTGAAAAAGAGGTACGGGGCGAATTTAAGAAACAACCCTTGTAGGAGGTACGTTCCTTGAGAAACAGTGTTTAAGTCATAGTTTTTAAACTTTGAATACGCTATAGATAGACCTTTTTTAAGGGGACCCGGTGGTCTAGCGGCCTAAAATTTAAGCTATTTTAAAAATTTTTTTCTATATGAGGGTAATGAATAATGCTTTCAAATTTTTTTACCCTTATTTTATTACTAATAAACTACACAAAAATGAAAATAAAGACAAAAAAAAAATTTTTTTAAATTAGAAAAATGATGCTGAAGTCTCCCTCTCTAAAAAAATGGAATTGCGTGGTGAATGATGATTTATCTCTCCCTCTGATCTGAAATAAAACAATTGACGAATTTTTAATTAGTATAGGTATAGCTATCGCAGGAAGTAGAATAATAAAAAAAAAAAATTTGACAAAATGGCGCGTAGTCAAAAGTACAAGTTTGAAAACGACCAGTATTTTTGAATGTTTTGTTAATAAAAAAAATATAAATATTTTACGGAAACTATTAGTTCCGTAAAATATTTATTGTAGAACTATTCAGAATAACATATTAAAATTTCAGACAAATCGGTCAAGTAGTTTTTTTTTTCTGGCCCCCGCAAGACGAAAAAAAGTAGTTTCGAGATAAACGCGTTTAAAGTTTCAACTGCTCCACTTATTCTTCTACCTACCTGACCTTCTAATGGGCTGTAGATCCTGAAATACTCTGAATTTCGTCATCAAATTTTAACAGTATATTTTTAAGATACTATACTTTCGAAAAAAAAAAATCGATTTTTCGAAAATTCTAGACCACCGGGTCCCCTTAAGCTAGTAATGAAGAAATTTCAGTAATAAAAGTGAGATTATGGATGAAGGATTGCAAGATTCATAAAAACCGATCCAAGAAGAAGTCAAATTTAACGTCAGGTAATAATTTGTAGTGGACTTGAGGTTATTTGACTGGACTCAATAGATATGTGACATCTTTGTCTTCAGTGAACAAAGTCAATTCAAGCTCCTTGTAGGCAAAGTCTGGAATCTACTAAGAAGTAGGATCGGAGAAATAATGCATGAAAAATGTGTTCAGTAAATACCGGCAAAGTCTAAAACGTACTGGTATGAGGCTGTTTTAGAAAGTGTGGCTTAGGTCGTTTGATACTGGTGGATAGAAAAGTCAACATAGATGTTTGTATAAAAATCCTAGAGAATAACTTGAATCCATCGATTTCTAGGGTGAAATATTCTCGAGACATTTTGAATGTTTAAACAATCGTTTAATCAGCGGATGGTTAATTGAAATGATATTTGGTGAAAGAAAAACTATTTTCACGTTTCTATTAGGTTGGTAGGAAAATAATTGCTGTTTTTGTTTTTTGAATTCTAATCTTAATTTTTTTCAGTGAAAGTGTCATATCACCGTGTTGATGTTAATATCATTTTAAAGTACATTTTTTGGTCTGTATTTTGGTAACATCGACTGTGGTTTTATTATTAATTTTACCTCAAGTTTGGCTATTGAATAAAAGATGGAAAAGAAGCAAATAAGAGCAATTTTTTGTATGAGTTCAAAATGAGTGGTAAAACAACAAAAACTGCTCGTAAACTAAACGATGCTTATAGTGTGGGTACTGTTAAATACCGCGTGGTTCAATGATGGTTTCAGAAATTTCGAACTGGGGATTAAAGCCTTGAAGATGAAGAAGATCGCGGGCATTCTTCAGTTCATAACGACCAACTGAAGATGTTAATTGAATCAGAACTACCACCAATTCGAGAGCTTGCACAAAAGTTAGGCGTTAGTCATCCAACAGTTCTGAACCACTTAAAACAGCTAGCTTATATATATATATATATATATATATATATATAAATTTGAAGGTCATAAACTGCAATTATTTTTCTAGCAACCTAATATTAAGTGTAAAAATTAATTCAGTTTCTTATAATTGAATCAATCATAATTCAGTTTTGAATTAATTTAATTTCTCTTTTAATTTTAAGATTCTGAACTAATGACATCTGTGAAATGTAACCTCTTAAAAATTGCGTCCCTTTCGAAAACCTTTATAACTGACTATGTTAACAAGCTATAAAAAATATAGTTTAATTATTTTAATAATACAAAAGTGTCCCAGTTTCATTGTGACATTAATTTTTGACTTACATTTTCTTTAAAATGATTTATTTTATTATTATGAACTAATTTGATTTTCCTTTCTTATAATCAAAAAGAAAATAAATAATCTAACTAGAAATAACACTATTTTTTTATCCCAGTTTCATTATAACAATTATTTTACAACTTGTATATAACCCGTCAAAATTGACAGAAAAGTAGAAAGAAAAAACAGTTTATTGGTTTTTAAAACACAATATATTTAAATATAAAAAGTATATAAGAACGAAACTTAATAAATTAAACTTGAAACATATGAGGTGACAAAGCAAACATTCTCGTCACCATAGATAAATATTTCTCGTCAGCATAAACTTTGTTATAAGGAAAAAGTGATGAGAAATGTGGATTTTTATTACATAGAGAATTAAATATCTTATTCAAAAAATCACAATTTTACAATGAGTCACTTGAGTGGCTTCATTCAGCGAATTATTTCTTATGCAAATTACATCTAAAATTATTATTTTATTGTCACACAGATAATGTAAATATGTTCATATATTCTTCCTTTAAGATTCATTATATAGAGAAGACGACTATTTTGTACTAATACATACTGATATTAGAAATTAAACTTAATTAGTTTGCCTGATGACAAGTTACTTGATTGCCCAGCGTTCGTTAAATTGCTCAGCAAGAAAGACCAGATCGTTATATATCACCTCTAATACAGGGTGCGACAAAAAAAACCTCCTGAATTTCGTTCAGGCGTGGTTGCGTTCAGTGAGGTCTTACAATAGCATGTACCTTACCGTTTTCAGTTGCCGTCATGGCTTGGATGGATATGTACCGTGCGTTCGTTATTGAATCATTTATCCGAAACAAGAGAATCTGTGATCGCCACGCAGACAGCTTTTCGACTCCACTTTGCGCTCGGTCGAAATACTGCTTTTATGGACCGAAAAACCATATTACTATGGGTTGCAAATTTCAGGGCCACAGGTTAGACGTTAAATCGAAAACCACCCGGAAAACACGGAGCGTTCGGACGCCAGAAAATGTCAACGCTGTAAGATAGTCCATTGTGCAATCTTCCAAACGTTTACCCTGAAAACATGCTTCTACTTCGGGGTTGTCTGATCGAACTGTCAGGAAAATTTTACACAGAGATCTTAAGTTTTATCCGTATAAAATGATGGTTGTTTAGAAACATAACTAAGAGAACTGAATGACACGTTGTGAGGATATCCTTCTAAATGCTCCTGTAAACGTTGTCCTGCTTACAAGTGATGAAGCATATTTTCATTTGTATGGCTGCGTTAACAAGCAGAATTTTCGTTACTAAACTGAAAACAATCCTCATCATTAAAGGTCTCTACACAGCCAATATGTTACTGTTTGATGTGTTGTAAATTTTTGTGTTTATAGCCATTACTTTTTTGAGAAGGAATGCCAAACGGTCACAGTAACTTCTAATCGGTATGTGGAGATGCTACTGAAATTTTTGGAATAGAAACTCACCAGACTTGGAAAACCGGATGTGTCAAAGATAGGACCACCGCTCACACGGTGAGCAGATCAATGGAACTTTTGAGAGAAGTTTTCAAGGCGTTTGATCTCGTTACGCGGTGACGTTGGGTGGCCTGCACGTTCACATGATCTCGCCTCTTGTGATTTTTTTCTTTGGGGCCATTTGAATGCTGAGGTCTATGAAGATCGACCAACGAACATTAATGAACTGAAGGTTGCTATATACCAAGAATGAGCATTAATAACCCTCCGGAAATGACCCATTGAGTGATGCGAAACTTCAGAAATCGATTACAAATGTGTATCGAGAATGAATGCCATCATCCGGATGATATCATATTCAAAACCAATCAAAAAAAAAACTGTATTCAATGCACTTTTAGATTGTGCAATAATATTTTGAATAGTATTTATCTTGCCTTTTTTGTAGAGCTTCAACATCAACTTCAACAGTTTTTTGCCGCACCCTGTATAAGCGGTTGCGAATGGTGCCGCTGAACGATAATTACATAAGAAATAATAGAAACTGATACCAAATGAGGATAGGATAGAATGTTTCCATTTATACTGTACTTTAAAGCTTCACTTGTTCATGACAATAAATGATATTACTCGATGCATTCTAACGATATCAAAAATATTCCGTCTTTTCTAAGAGTCATCGATTTATAAACTTTCAGTATGAATCACATATTTTAGTACTCTCTACTCTTTACAAAGGATAGTTGATTATATACATGAAATTTGCGGCGATATCATTAGTTTTATTCTGATTAGTAAAGTTTCAAATATGCGGTGTAATTGAAAATGAACCGATTAAAGGGTAACGATGAAATAAAACTGTGATTAAACACCATTGGAAATTCCAATATAAAAATAGTTTAATGTGCAATTCGTTTTGAAATAAATCTATAATTCTGTAAATTTTATTACAGACGGTTATAATATGACTCATATAAAAATTTTCACCCCGCCGTTTACTAAAGTAAGAACAATGCAAGATTTAAAATAACAGCAACAGCAAAACAATAAAAATATGAGCTTTCAATTTTTATATGTAAAAATAGCTAACAAAACCGTCTAGTCCACTCATATTCAATACTATGTTCACACACACACACACATATATATATATATATATATATATACATATATTATATATATATATATATATATATATATATATATACATATATTATATATATATATATATATATATGTATGTATGTGTGTATTCGTTAGTTAATGTAGGTAGGTGAATCTGTAATACTGGCGCACACGCGTTTCGCTCGAGTACAATAACACTAAATCAAAAAGAAGTTCAAACAGAACCGCTGAAATAACCGATTAATTCAAACAAACAACGTGTCTTATTAACGAGTTCGTCTTCGACGTCGTCATACGATATTAATTTCATATAAAAAGAGATCGATGTTTATGCGATGAAATTTGACATCAGTCGAGAAATTATGATGGAGTTAGCATATATTTATTGATGTTCCGTTTATAAAACGAATATATATACATAATTCTCGATCAAAATGAAGAGATACTCGTCAATACGCAAGTGGGATCAGCACGCCTAGTCATTAACCTAAACTTTTGTTCGAAAATGCAATGGCCCTCATTCTTTGGAGGCCTATTTGTCCCCCTCTCTAGCAGTAGCCGGGTCCAAGCCAAGTTAATAAAGGGTGATAAGAATCACAGGAGTCCAGACTATGACAAGGTATTCGAATCTATTACCAGATCATCGGTCATATCTGCATTGAAGAATCACGGGGCATATAGGACACATACATCGAGATGATAGATAACATCTACAAAAATGCAACTTTGAAGCTGAAACCTGTAGCTTTCACCTTCAAAGTTAGGAAACTCCAGATTTGCATAAAATTTGCACCACATAACTTCAAAACTGCATGAAAATTAACCCGATTCTATATATATATATTTTGTTATATATATATATATATATATATATATATATATATATATATATATATATATATATATATATATATATATGCATTTCGACACTATTATGACATCATGGGTCATATCTGCATTGAAGAACCAGGGGGCATATAGGACACATACATCGAGATGATAGATAATATCTACAAAAATTCAACTTTGAAGGTGAAACCAGTAGTTTTTACATTCAAAGTTGGGTAACCAGAATTTGCATGATATAGGCAGCGAATAAATTCAAAACCGCATGAATACTGACCCGATTATATTTATATATATATATATATATATATATATATATATATATATATATATATATATATATATAATATATGTATATAAATATGCATTTCGATTTTATTGTGACATCATTGTTCATATCTGCATTGAAGAACTAGACCATAAATGACACATACAGTGTTGATAGATAACATCTACAAGAATGCAATTTTGAAGGTGAAAGCTAGAGGAAAGAATAAAAAAGATAAAAATAGAGAAAGTTATAAGAGAAGGAGATGCAATTTCGTTGAAATTATTTACTGTAGTCTTAGAAAAAGTATTCAAATTGCTTGAATGGGAGGACAAAGGAATCGAAATAATAGGTGAAAGATTAAGTCATCTCCGGTTTGTTAATGATATCGTTATCTTCGTAAGTACTCCGGAAGAGCTACAAACCAGTCAAAAAAATGGCCTAAACATGAACAAAGTTAAAACAAGTATTGTTCAATGCGATTTTCCACCCGAAGAAAACTGAAATAAGACATACTGAAGATAAAACCTTTGTTGTATTACCACTCTAAAAACCCTCGAGTCTTGAAATGACAGAATGTTAACGGACATACACTTGGAGTTATGTGGAAAGATAACAGTAGAGCTCGGGTAACTAGGAAATTTTTCACTGAATGGATTACAGAGATCTTTGCTCCCACCATGACACGGTATTTACAACAGAAGGGTCTATCTGAAAAAGTTCTTCTTGTAATAGAAAATGCTCCAGTACATCCGTCACAGTTGGAAAAGAACGAAGAGTTTAACGTTATCAAAATTAAGTTACTATCTCCTAATATTACATTGCTCTTATAGGCGATGGATCAATATGTTATTGCCAATTTCAAACAACTCTTTATCAAAGTTCTTTTTCAAAAAATGTTTTGAAATTACTACCGACACAGAATTAACTCTCAAGGATTTTTGGAAAAACCATTTCAATATTTCTCATTGTTTGCGACTTATTGATCAAGCATGGGAAAGCGTTTCTGTATGATTATTAAAATCAGCCTGGAAAAAGCTATAGCACGACTGTGTCCAAGAAACTGACTTAGAAAGACTTGAAAGCGAAACTGACATTACTATAGATACGATTTTTTCCTTGGCCAATGCTACGCACTTAGAAGTTATGAAAGCAGACATCGATGAGTTAGAAGAACAACACAAGGTCGATTTGACTACTGAAGAGCTATAGGAGTTAAGAAGAGAGCAAGAAAAAGAAAATGATGAGGAAGAAAATCAAATGTTTTCAGAGGTCGAATAAGATAGCAACAAAAAGAAGTCATTAAAATAAATGATGTAAAAAAAATCTTGCAACACTGGAGCGAATTAAGAGATATGGTTAACAAGTGACATCCAAACCAAAACGTCGTCTGTAGAGCCACCAATATTTTTAATGACAATGTCATTAATCACTTTAAGAGAGTGTTGACAAAGCGACAGACTCAATCAACGCTGGATAGCCTCCTCAAACCTTTTTCACCGAAAAGCCAAACGGAATCATCGTAGGCAGCACTTTTATAGAAAATGTTTTTTTTTTTAAACTATGTAAAACCAAAAATCTCATAAATAAAAATAATTATATTTTGGATACCAAACGCATTTTTTAAAAAATTCTAAATCTGAGAACGGATTAATTGATTTACCTTAAGATATAACGGAAAAATGGGTTTCGAGATACAAACTTTGGACTGGAACGAACTAAGCTCTAACTCATAAACTACAGGCACCACTGTATATATATATATATATATATATATATATATATATATATATATATATGTGTGTGTGTGTGTGTGTGTATATGTGTGTGTGTGAGTAAGTGAGTGTGTGTGATATATGATTGTTTATGTGTATCGGCAAATACCATTCGAATGTATATTTCCGAAGAGATTTATTTCAATGTAAATAAACATAATGCTCGATTGTCAGTACAGAAATTACCGCCGAATAGTTTGATTTGTTTGGAATTACGCGGCGCCTAAAATATTATGTTTTCTGTAGACACAGACACCGTTCCGTTCGGCTGGTGCTATTTAAAGAAACGTGTAATGTTTTGTTGAATTTCGTCTGATTAATACGACTCTTTCTTTTCGTCGATTTCATTTTATTTTGATTTGTGAACGATCCGTCTGGAATGAAGGAATGTTATTTCTAACATCCTGTTTTTAAGTAGATCAAATACACATTTCTTCCTTAATACAAACAGATACAATTATTCTGAATATTTTCGATTGTCGACGAGTGGTCAATGCTTCACGGAGTTTAAAATTAAAAAGTATTTCTTTCCTTAGTATTGCAACAGATGTAGTAGACACGTTTTTTATATATAAAATTATTTTAATGTTTATAAACATATCTCTTTGGTTTTATTTTCAGAAGAATGAACAAAGAATAGTTTTTTTTTAAAAAAAATACGATTGATTTACTTTTTATCCGCGTACAAATCACGAGCATAAAAATATTGCTGCAATCTATCAGGCTCAACCATCACATTAGGAACAAACTTTAGTGAATTAATAGACATATTCATATTCAATTATAAGTTGTATTATACTTTATATATATATATATATATACTGTTTTTTTTTAAAAAAAAAATGTTATTTATTAAATTTTATTGTAAATATTATTCAACTGAAATTTTGTCTTCAATCTACGTTTGTGTATTATTAACAAGGCCAATAACAATTATTAAAATTAAACCATTTATTCAAAACAGTAATTTAAGAATTCTAGAAAACATTTTCCACTACCCTTTTTTATTATCATTTTCAAAACTACGAATATTTCTTACAAATTCACGTGTAATATTTTAATATCGCGAAGGAGACGCAATAGTTGTGCCAGTTTTTAAAGGGGTCGATAAAAAAATATTTCTTGTAAAGGGTAAATGTAGTAAAAAGTTTGACAATCCTTGGTTTAAATACTTGTAGTGCTTTTTAAAGAGCGTTTATTTTAGTTTGGGCGAATATAGTTTTTTGGAAAAAAATTTATATGTATTTATCTATCTATCTGTGTATATATATATATATATATATATGTATATATATATATATATATATATATATATATATATTTATATATATATATATATATATATATAAATATATAAATATATATATATATATATATATATATATATATATAAATATATATATATATATACATATATATATATATAAATATATATATATATATATATATATATATATATATATATATATATATATATATATATATTTATATATAATAATCCATTACGATGAATGAGTATGTGAAGGAACTTTTGTACTGCTTCAATATATATATATTGTCCAATTAAGATTAGGTATTTTACCAATCTAGTTCCGTTTATATATGTTTTTATCTCTCTATGAGAGTAATATGGTTTTTAATGGACCTTTTTTATAACGTTTAGTAGTTATACAATTTGTGTTCGAATTAAGGGGAGATTCGGACTGTCATCGTGTGATCAGTGATCAGAATTTAAGGCCTAGGATGTTTATACATAGTCGAACCAATATCAAATGGTTTTAAAAACATATCTGCTTCCGTCAATGAAAGAATGGTTTAAGGGAGATGAAAACTACACGCACGCCTGAGCACCGTGCCATAAAGCCAAGGTTATAGGTAAGTTTTTAGATGAAAATAATTCTGTAGTTCTAGATTGACCAGGAAATTCACCAGAAATGAACCCAATCGAGTCAAAATCAATAATAATTTTATTGTGGTAATTTGTTGTGCAATGCCGCAATTCTGTCCGTTGGACGGAAAATTTAGGGTTTGGTCCGGGGTCTTAGCTCATGGCTTTTAAGCCTGTTTTGAAAGGAGGACTTTTTTCTTCAGGAAATTGGTATGGGATGTGGTTTAAAGTTTGGGGACCGGAAAATTTTCAAAAAACCGGAGGAAATGAACCCCATCGAAAACGTTTGGTAGTTTATGAAGATTGAATTTAGTAAAAGTGCTCCTATCACAAAAAGATCTCACTTAGACTTAAATAGACTATTAAACTATGGCACAGTAGCCCATTCATTATAACGAAAGTAGAAAACTGTATAAGGAGCACGCCTTATTGTATAAACGATCTACTGACTGCTAAGGGTGGACATACAAAATACTGATTTTCGATTATAATGTTTATTTTGTTATAATAAATGTTATAATATGCAAAATACTTATTTTTTATTTCATAATGCAAAAAAGTATGCAAATATTAAAAAAATCTTGGCAAAAATTACATTTACATCGAATTATCATTTCCAGATCGAACAAATTATTGATATATATATATATATTTTGTGTGCCCACAACTTTCTAAACTCCAGCATATTGGTCAAGCTCTCTCTAAATGCAAACTCCTCACTTTCTAAAATTCCTCAAGAGGGCATTAAAGCCACACAGGACCTCGGGTAAGTTAGTTGTTTCAAAACCGGGCGCTGCACCCCATCACCGACGCCAACTACCTGGTGAAAAACACCACTCTGTATTGGGACCTTCAGCTCCCTACAATCGACGAGTTTATCAGCGGACAGACCCGTCAGTTGTACGGTCGAACGGAGGCCAGCGATAACCCCTCTAGTCCCCGGACTAGGAGAAAACGACCTCGTCGCGAACACTGTCCCTTCAAGCGGCCTAACCTACTGAAAGCGTAGTGCGTGGTGACGGGCGGTCCGAGAAAAGGCGTACCTATCACAACACCAGAGCCAGTAATAGGTCTGCCTTCATTGGCCGACCTGGTGCTCCGATGAATCTCCATCAGGAGGCGACTCTCACGGAAGTATAGGAAAATTACTTACACTTATTTTATTGCTCATAACTTAGCGAAGAGTATTCCTTACCATGCGACAATCCAGGGATATGAGCATCGCGAGCCGTGAACGTATACGGTCGGTTCTTATGGTTAGCAAGGGCCCTTCTGGCCCGTGCCACAGCGTAGTAGGGTAAATTAGTACACATTCGACATAGTGAACTTTAGTACGCTACTACTTAATATCGACGACGTTAGATCATTGTTAAAGTACTCCTTCTGTATTTGATTGTTCAATAAATCTATTTGTTAATAACAATTTGACGTCCTGAATCGAATATTGATCCACAACATCAAATTCTTCAAGATATCTTATTAAACAACAGTAGAATAACTGAACATTAATTATGGAAATAATAGTTACAGAAGTTCTATCGAAAAACTTGCCCTGGTGTCAGAAGAAAAACCTCTCAATCCCTGTTGGTATTAATAAAATGGTACCCGACAATATAATATATATATATATATATATATATATATATATATATATAAATGTATATATATATATATATATATATATATATATAAATGTATATATATATATATATAGATATAATTATACATATATATTTATCTATATAAATGTTTATAAGTTTCTAAACTAACAAATTGCTATAACGTCCCTGATTTTTACACAAATACACCTTTCACTTACATTGCAATGCTGTACACACATGCATACAGATTCATACGCAAACACACACATACATATTTCACATATGTGTATGAATATTAAATTGCAGAGCGCATTGTCTTCCTTTATGCATCAAAGTCGTAAAATATCCGTAAGCGCGTGTTTGTTTACTGAATACATTATGTCTGATTGGTAATTAATCAAATATACTTATTATTCTGCGTAAATACTATACATATACACACACACATGCACTGATCTAATATATGAAGTGAAAAATTATTCTCGTCTGATAATATCAACAGTTTAATGTTTGTGAATAGTCAAGCCGACCGTACCATTTGCTAGGAGTGACTGAATTTATGGTTTTCATATTTAAATATTCGATCTGCTACCATATTATTCATTTTTATGAGATATTTTATGGTATTTGGTGCGTATTACAAGTAATATTATTTATCATCAAAAAAATTTTTTTGGATTTATAATACATATATATATATATATATATATATATATATATATATACAGATGGGTCATTTAATACTCGATTTTAACCTCTGCTTTTGAATAAATAAAAAACTTATTAATTGTGATCCTCTTTATTTTTTTGTGTGGAATTCGAATCTCTCGATCGATTTTTTTGCGACGTCACCTTGACGTTGACGTCAAACTTTTTATATCAAATGGGAATTCCTATTTTTGATTTTATATTAATAAACTACAGTTTTTTTCATGAAAAATGAGACCAAGAACATTAAAATCGATTAACATTATTTCTCCCACGATTTTGTGTATACCTATTTCGAACAAAAGGTGTCTCTTGACACCTATGCGTTTGACTGCAAATAACTGTAGAAATAATTATTAATATTTTCTTTTTAATTTTTTTCATTTTTATCAGAAAAATAATTAAACATTGTAATATTATTAACTTAACAAACTTTCATTCTTAATATATAAAAGTTCAATCTTCATAGTAAAAAATAATAATCATGAAAATAATGTTG
Source organism: Acanthacorydalis orientalis (assembly GCA_034766995.1). Classification (NCBI taxonomy): domain Eukaryota; kingdom Metazoa; phylum Arthropoda; class Insecta; order Megaloptera; family Corydalidae; genus Acanthacorydalis; species Acanthacorydalis orientalis. The sequence goes on from CM068313.1 coordinate 60,593,374, forward strand.
TAATAAAATTATGTGTCCTTATTCAATACCACTGTTTTTACAGACGAATGGTTACTTTACTAAAAAAAAATAATTGATTCAGTAGCTTTAAGTAAATGGTCCAGTATGGTAAATGGTATGGTAGTATGGTATGGTGGTATGGTTGTATAGTAAATGGTTCAGTAGCTTCAAAACGACGGGCTCACTCAATGAAACCGATGTCGGTCTCGTTTCGTTTTTTCCCAAGTATGGAAATCCATTTACAACATATTTACTTTTTACATCAGTTGCCAATCAAAATTTTATACCAAGTATATCTGCCTCATTCGGCATGTATTGGATGAACTTACATCTAACTTTGGTTAGGAAGAGCTGTTCATCAACTGTAATATTTGCGGCTGGTTTATAACAGTTTTGACTCTTTTCAATGAATATGTATCATATTCTTGATACCAAAGATAATTTATCCTGTCCCAAACGTTGGCTTCAGCCTTTTTTTTATCAAACCGCAAAAACTTAGTATTTCCATGAAGCAATTCGGCTCATGGTATTTGAAAAAAATTATGGTTCCCATTTTTTATACCATAAAAACGATGCGTTAACATTTTTTTTTTGCTCATATGCACTGACTATATATAAAAGACCTATAAATGCCTCTAATTTATCTCAAGGTAAACTCCATTCTTTTTCCAAAACTCTTCGTGCTCCCAATTCCGTACTTTTATAATGTATTCCATAATACGATTGTTAAATAGTAAATAAAATGCGATGCATACCTTACTCATCATAATATTTCGTTTGACGTGTCCAGTTGGACCAGATAAATCTTCGAAAATATTATGAAAGGGTGGTCTTTCATGAGAGGAACTTGTTTCGATTTTTTTCCAAACGGTTCAATCAATAGCAATTTCAATACTTTACCGTTCATTGCTTTCTTCACTATCGTCTGCAGAATCTGCCGGCAACCTCATTCTTTTTTGTCTTTTTCTTACATTCAAAATAACCTCCTCCACTTCTCTTCCTCTTCATCTACAGTGCTTGACGAGTAATATTCATAATAGCTATCGATTTCGTCATCACTTTCGAAAAAATCAACCAACTCATCTTCACTTTCATATTGTGAGCCTTCATCAATCTTAGAGCATTCTTCATTTATATTATTTATTTCTTGCAATACCTCCTTGATCTCAAAATTCTAGACATCCTTAGAATTAGAAATAAATTAGAATAAATAAACTAAAAAATACAAATAGTTACCAGGATTATGAACACTTTTACACTTATATACCTGCAGCATCACTTTCAACAATTTGTTTTTCAAAATTTTCACGACTGTATATTTGAATTGAAGTCACTGCGGAATAAATTCCAGAACTCGAAACCTTGCGTTACACAATTATTTTTAGAACTAATCACTGCAATGATCTACAGTAAAATTCCACATTTCAAACGACAACCGAATATAAAAGTTATACCACCGATTTCCCTATTTTCTTTTACAACTAAAACAGGGATTCCCTAATTTAATTAGAATTGAAATGGTGCTGCAAAATGGTGTTGTAATTTATGTGTAAAATCAGATAATGTTATAAAATCTTTAAGGTGTCAAATGACTCTTCATGGTAGAAATATGTATACCATGTACGTATTTTTAGATCCAGAAGGAGCTGGAGGAAAATGATACCACTAAATTAATTTAACAATTATTATACGAAAATTAAAAAAATCATTTGTTGGAAAAATTTGTAGGAATAGTGTTATGTAGCAGCGGAGATAAGAATTTTTGAAAATTGGGAAATTCACAAATTTTAGGAAATAGAAGAGTGAAGAGCACGTTTTTTCACTTTCTAGCACGAATATCTCAAAAACATTTGATTTGAGAGCGAATTCACTAGATATGAACCCAATCGAGAACATTTTGGAATTTATGAAGATTGAATTTAGTAAAACTGCTTCTACCACAGAGAGGTAACACATAGAGACTCATTAAATTATGGCACAGTAGTCCAATGATGAAAACTGTATAAGAAATATATCTCGGCGTACAGAAGCACTACTGGCTGTTAAGATAGGCACACAGAATACTGATTTTCGATTATAAATGTTTATTTTGTTAAAATTAACGTTGAAATATTCAAAACACTTGTTTTTTTTGTTTCATAATACTAAATTTATGCAAATATTAAAAAAACTGGTGTTTTTGCTCATGTATACACGACAGAAGTGAAACTTCAGTATTTTTATGTAGATGTAGGGAAGGAAGGCTTGTAAATTACAAGTTCAATAATATAAATAAGACATTCTATAATTAAAAAGGGAAGGGTTCATTGCTATAAATAACATGTTTAATAATATAAAGACATGTTATAGTGAAAAACATAATTTTATTGTGATTAAATTTGTTCGTATTCTAAAAATGAAACAATTTGTTTATGATAACTAAAATATGATATAAAAAGTTTTGACTCAAATTTATCGAGAAATCTCGATAGTAACGTTTTTGGTGACACGCCGTATGATTTTACCTCTCGGTAACGCGCCCATAGTCATTTTGAAGTTTCACTTCAAAATGATGTGCGTGGACGCCACGTGCTTTAGAAATGAATTTTCTGTAAGGAATTGAAAAAGAACGCAAATTTTATTATAAATGAAGGAGTAAAACAATCGAATTTTCCAGTAGCCAGAACGGCTTATTTGAATTTAATTCAAATTGCAACTTTTTAATTAACACTATTACAGCTGGTGGAAATATATAATACATACAATATGATACGCAAAACATTATACAGAGAGATACATAAATATATTACAAAAGCTATTATTACTTTAGATTGGATACATTCGTACTGCACAAGACGAGAGAAACGTATGCTAGCCTCTTTCTCCCCCCTTCCCCCACCTCATGGATCAGAAACAGTATGGCGAGAAAGTGAAACGAAATAGCGATACGGGCCCTCATCATTCTACCACTCTACCCCCAACTGTATCGTGAAAAGAACAGCTGCGTTGCTGATTTCCGTTTCACTTTGATTTCTATGAGGCAGACTCGCACTACCGTGCCCTAAAAAATTTCACTTCAAAAAAATCCTGGCAACAATTGCACTTATATCGAGCTATCATATCCAAATGAACGAATTATTGATTTTTTGACTGGGTATAATAATTTGATAAGGTACTGTAGTTTGTACGAATTTGAGTAGTGATTATGAAAGAATTCATATTTATCACTAGTTACATAATTTGAAAAATAAACTATAATATTTATAATGGTGGAATACAGTTTTCTTATGTCAGTTTTTAGAATGAATGTATCATAAAATATGAGATATTTTCGATTATCTAATGTTTCTTGTTTAAGAACAAATTTTAACTGCTTTGTACATTATATCTTCAACTTGATGAAATGCAACTAAATGTTTCATCAATTTGTTTCAAAGTAAAATAATTAGAATTATATTGAAAGATTCATTAAATCTTATATGTTCTCAAACAATATTTGAAACAATATGAACACAATATTAATTCACTCTACTATCGCCTCATTACTTAATATTGAAAATTACTAGGGTTGAGTGATAAGTACCTCTGTTTGACAAAAGATAGCACCACTGATATCAAACTGCAATATCTTTTAACAGAATTACCTTTCAAACTACTGCTATCAAAGCTTGAGCACAATACGTTAATTAGCTTAGTTTCGATAGTCATTCAAAGTAAACAATTATTGTTCTTTTTTAACTATGGAAAAAATTCAGTATCGGTCAGTGATTAAATTTCTGTTTTTGGATGGGGAAATGTATGAAGAAATTGAAGAAAAACTACACGCTGTCTACGGTGACTCTGCATCTTTGATGATAACCGTCAAATATTGGTTCAATGAATTTAAACGTGGTCGTACAAACGTTTGTGATAAAGAACGTTCAAGTTACTGCTGAAGAGATGATTAGAAAAATCCATGACATTGTTTTAAGTGATCGTATAATTAAAGTGATGAGTCATGAGATAGTTGAGAATTAGGCATCTCAGATGAACGTGTAAGGAACATATTGCACGATCATTTGCATATGAAAAAGCCATCCGTCAGATGGATGCCACTTTTGCTTACAATCGACCGACAACGCATTTAAATGACCAATTACAAGGGGTGTTTAACGATTTTTAAACGTAATCGACATGAATTTTGTGTGATACATAACCGTTGAAGAAACATGGATCCATTGTAATACACCTGAAACGAATGAGTAGTCGAAACAATGAACTTCTCTTGGAGAACGTGTACACAAAAGAAGGAAAAAAAGAAAGAACATGCAAAAAAGAAAGAAAATGCAAAAAGAAAGAAAAAGCAAAGAAGACAAAATTTTGCTAATCCACTATCTTGTAAAACGGAAAACAATAACATGAACCTACTATTTATCATCATTGGACCAACTGAATGATGATATCAACAGAAAAACGTCCTCATTCGGTAAAGAAAAAGTGATCTACCATCACGACAATGCACCGGTACACAAATCAACAATTGTGATTGCAAAATTGCATGAATTGCACTACGAATTGTTTCCATATCCATCATATTCTCCAAATTTAGCACCGTGCGACTTTTCCTGTTTCCAAACTTGAAGAAATGGTTCGAAGGTAAAAGATTTGCATCAAATTCAGAAATCATCACTCCTATAAATGGCTATTTTGAGGAGTTTGACAAACCATACTACTCAGAAGGGATAAAAAAATCGGACATGAGTTGGACTATGTAGACTAAGAAAAGTAAATAAAATGTGTAAAAGTAAAATGTGTGTTGCACTTAGTCCAACACATTTCCGATTTTTTATCCCTTCTGAATAGTACGGTTTGTCAAACTCGTCAAAATAGCCATTTACAGGAGCGATGACTTCCGAATTTGATGCAAATCTTTTACCTCCGAACCATTTCTTCAAGTTTGGAAACTGGAAAAAGTCGCACGGTGCTAAATTTGAAGAATATGATGGATGTGGAAGCAATTCGTAGTGCAATTTATGCAATTTTAATTACATCTACTTGAACTATCTATCTTGCTTTACGTAAGTAAAGCAAGATAAGTAAATAAAAAATAGTAGAATAAAATAGTATAAAATAATAGAATATAAAAAATATAAAATAGTAGAATATTAGTAGAATAAAAATAAAAAATAAAGTAAGTAGTAACTAGTTACTACTTACTTTATTTTCTTTATTTTTATTCGTGTAATTTTGTGTAAGATAAAGCGAAAAGGAGATTATCTTGAAAAATAAAAAAAAATATTTAAAAACATTTTTTTCTTGTCAAATACGGGTACTTATCACTTTACCCTCATATATAACTAATTTTCGTTCATTATCGACTTAAATTGAACAGATACATTATTAACATTATATCCATCTAATAATGACGTATATTGTACATCTAAGAAAATTTAATTGAAAATTATTAATAGATTTCGAAACAGATGTGAATCGAACGGGCAAATCTTGTTAAAAACAGAACTTAAGACAGATTTTCTCGGATAGGTTTTTCTCGTTTTACAAATTCTTTTCAACTACATTAACGCGTTCTGTCTTGACAGTTTTTAGCGACATTTTATTTCAATTGTGCATGAGCCATTAGACAATTAATCATGATGGTTTTTATATACAATACTGGAAAGTATCATACATTTCAGACGGACATTTAACACGCATGTCTAGTATACTTGACACAAATTCTAGTCAATAAGAACTTTATGTCAACTATACTTGACATCAATGCATATTCGGACAAGTATTGTCACAGGCGATTTTTTATTAGCCTGTCATATATGACATGTTGGATTCTTTATTGTCAATTCAAACAAGTTGATTTCGTCGAAAAATAAATTTATAAGCAATAAAATATTTTGTCATAGATATAGTTTTCATAAGTGAAATGCATGTTTATTTATTCCATAATAAAATAATAATATTATGTGGAAAATTTGATTTTATTTTAACCCACATACAATCCCCAGAAAAAAAGTATGAAGTCCTCGTGAGTGACATATCCTTCATATGATTTTTCAAAGGTAAATTATTAAAATAATTTAGATTTTCATTACTTATTTAATGATATTATATTTATACACTCTTTACAATTATCGCAAAAATATACTGCATTTTTATGCTCATCACATATATATTTTTTACAATTTTCACATACCAAATATGGTTTACGGTCTTTTCTAATACATATTTGACACCAAGTTCCTGAGTATATTTTTCTCTTTTTTACACTAGATTTTCCTGTTGAAATGGATAGTTGTGAAAAGTTTTCAGGCACATTAGCATTTTGCTGATGAGTGTTGATAAGGTGAAGTGATACACTACCGCATTGTTTTTTCGGTCGTCGCAATATTTCTTCGTGCACTACTGAGATCCAAATTCTTCTAGAAACAAACGTCTTCGAAATAGTTTACTTTTATTCCAAGTCGGTTCTGTTTCTAATCAGAGAACATAAGTGTTGACCTCAGCTATGTCAATTATATTGAAAAATAAACATGATGGCCAGCGGTTGGTTTTCCTCTTGACTGTGAAAGTACTATCCCAAGTGTATCAACACCTGCTTTTGCCTTATTATAAAAATCAATTATTTCTGGTAGTTTTTTTTTATCAGAAGTTTTATTGTACTGATGAAGAGTACTCATTATTCTAACAATCTTGTATGGTTTGGGAACATATTCCACCAAAGTAACCTCATCCGCGAAATAAAAATCGCTCGAATATACTGATCACCGGCGAATGTCTTCTTTTGTGGAAACTCGTAAAAATATTTTTTTAGATCTTACCGTATCAACATGCAATATTTTTTTCCTCAATAATTCTATAGTAAGATCGTAGGTGGTAATTAAATTATTGCATGTGATGTTTCGGCCTTTCAGATCTTTTACTAAATCAAATACTACTCTCTGTCCTTAATTTCGTTCTAGTGCCTAGTTTGGTCCTTTTACTGTATACACTTGTGTGTTCAGGCAAAATTTGTTCTGCTATCACATACAGCACAAATTTTTATTCCATACTTTGCAGACTTTGTATGCATATATTGCCTAAATGGAGATCGGCCTCGAAAAACGAACAACTGTTCATCAACAGTGATATTTTCATATGGAGTATACAAGTGAAAAATGTTATTTACCCACTTATTCCATAAATCATGGATAGCAGCCAATTTGTCATGAGCCCGGCGTTCCTGTCGATCTCATTTAGCATCAAAACGAAAAATTCTTGTGAGTGATTCAAAATACTTCTTGGACATAGTGGCTCGAAATATTGGTCGATCTTTACTCTCATCCCACAAGTTATCGGTAGGATTCTTCACGAGACTTATAGACACCGGCTAAAATGAGTATTCCAATATATGCTTAAATTATAATATGATCCGTGTCTTTCCAACTTTCACCAAATACTCTCTGACCCTCTATATTTGTGTTGTCACAAACGATTGTTTTAAATAGATTGGGCAAAGCATAATTAAAAATCACCGTTGATATTTCCGATTCGAGAGGTAGCGTAACATGTTATTCCAACTTTATCCATTATTATATTTTCAGCTCGTGTCTTTACTTGTTGATTACTCTATACATTTGTTCATGTAACTTTCTTATCTTTTGAGCTATAAAAAGTCTCTAAATGTATTTCTGGAATGGGCACGATATTTTCTTCATTCTCGGAGATATCACTACTCTCTGGGAAAAGTTCTTCATTATCTTCTTACGAATCGGAAGTTAAATTCATAGGTTCTTCGTCAAGATGAATTTCGTCTACTATTGCTTGAAATTCAACAAGTTAATAACTGAAAATTTAATCACAAAGTAGTAGAAATTATTTTATAATTATAACATGTTATTTCTTATTTTTCGCCGGGAATTTATATTTTATGCATGGTCTTCGGGTGAAATTTCACCCAATTTCATGTTTGATATACTGTTGCTAGCTAAAGATACAAGTTTGTGCTTTTTGCTATTTATTTAAAATTATAATTACAGCGAATAAGGGCTAATATTAAATGTACAAAATTGTTCATATTTAAATACACGGAAAACTTACGCCAGCGGTCTTCGAGTGAAATTTCACCCGAAGACTATACATCAAATATGGATTCCCGGCGAAAAGTAAAAAACAAAATGCTATAATTATAAAATAATTTCTACTAAATTCACCCGAGGATCGTATGACGGTTAACAATACGTCATAACAAACGAATTTTATAAAAGATGATTTTCTTTTTTTAAAAAAATACATAAATTAAGTCATTCACACTTAACGATCAAAGTAGTAAAATGAGGTATCGAAGAAGACATTCAATAACAATGATAAAAATCGTCATAAGGAAAATGGAATTTCAAGTATGCAATGACAATACAAGCCACCGTTTAAAAATCAATATATCATGCAAATAGACAAGTGTTATAGTTTCGAACATTTCCTCGAATATTAAGTAAGCAATCAGTGTTCGATGGTTTGGGGTCATTGCGCTTTGAAAACCAAACAGAAACCGTCCATGCGCGGACAAACAATATTGTTTTATGTTATTTTCTATTATTATAACTGGAAAGTACGTGTCATAATGTTATTACTTTAAGGTGTATAAAAATGAATTGAAAATGATAAATAAAAATAATGAATAATGTAAACAATGTAAGAAAATGAATTTCATAATAAAATATTTTTTGATTCGCACACTTTTAATAAACGAAATGTAAATAAATAAATTATATATATATATATATATATATATATATATATATATATAACAGGGGTGCGGAACTTCTTCGATAATAACAGCCACATATAATACTTTTCATACACTTTTGAATGTTCAAGAGCCACAGAAAACATTATTTTAAAATTGAATTGTTAGTTTGGTAGAAAAATAATTGCGGTTTATGACCTTCAAATTCATATAAAAAACCGCAATTATTTTCCTATCGACCTAATAAAAATAATAAAAAATAAGCGGAATATGTTTAATCTCTACTCGATGAAGATTTTCATTAAGTGTTCATTTTTCAGTTAAAACTTATCGAGACCGTGTTAAAAGTTGTATTATTAAAGATATTTTTCTCGAAAATTTATGCAGTAACCCGTCCCAAATTTGGTTTTAATGCATTCATCAAGTCTTAATTAACGAAATTGTTAGGTTTCATTTCTTTTTTAATAATTATCTATAACTGTAGAGCCACTTTAAACAGCAGTTTGCACACGTAATTCATATAGACGTTTGATAAGGTACTGTGATATAAAATATTCTAATATTAGTACACGCTCTATTATATTACCATAGATTATAGATATAAAAGTTTGGGAAAAATTGCAATAAAATACACTACTGTCACGGGAGCATCGCAGAGTATCTTTGTGAGCCGTAGTTTTCCTACCCATGATATATAAGAAAGAAGTTTATAAAACTATAAGAAGTTAAAATTCAATGTTAAAATCAATTCAGTGCCTTTGCATCTTTGCACTTGGTCCCATTGAATAATTATTGTGGTATTCAATTATGATCAGTCTTTGTTTTTCATCCATCTTCAGATAGCTTGTTGGATATTTCAGAAAATAACTGTATAGAACAGGGGGTGGACACTTATTCGGTAATAAAAATAACATATAATACTTTTCATACATTTTTGAATGTTCGATAGCCACAGAAAATATTATTTTAAAATTGTATTTACAAATAATAAAAAATACAACTATATAGTAGTATTACTCACTAAAGCAGAATATATTTAATCTCTACTCGTTGAAGACTTTAATTGAGTTTTTATTTTTGCAGTTAGTTAAACACAGTTAAGCTGGTTGGACACTAATGCATATGGATATTTGAAAAGATAATACGAATTTCCCGTTAAGATATAAAATATTTTAATATTTGTACATACTATATTATTATAGAGTATTAATATAACAGATTAAGAATAATGGCAATGAAATCCAATATTGCCTAGCGAGAAGCACAATGTAGCTTTGGGAGCTACATGTGGCTCGCGAGCCACAGTTTTCACACCGTTGTTATAGAATATAGTTCAAGATTCGAAACTGATCGTGAAAGAATACTATAAGAGTGATTCAATACAACGAAAATCAAGTGGATAATTCACTAATTGAATTACTGATATATATATATATATATATATATATATATATATATATATATATGTATATATATATATATATAGGCTGATTCAACTTATGCTTGCACTTTGGATAGACAAGTCTAAAATTTATTATTTGGAACTCCTGGCTGTATGACGTTTGTTTGCAGAATAAAAAATGAAGAGCTCAGACTTAGTAAACATTTAAGACAATTAAACAAGGCAGTACGAAAATTAACAGATGAGAATGTTTTTCCAATAATGGCATAAGTCCAATTTTTTGGATACACCCACCATGAATGCTGAAGTTTATGTTGATACAATGCAAAAAGTAATTTCGCCTTATGCCGAATAGAATATGCAGCTGAAATGGATTTTGCAGCAAGAGAATGGCCAGCTCAGTCTG
>CM068313.1:60613876-60616376 GCA_034766995.1 Acanthacorydalis orientalis
ATGTTTGAAACTTCACGAAGTTTCTTTCCTTGGTCCACGTTGTTTTCTTCAGGTGCATTAAAATGTTCGCTTTCCAAAGCTGCCATAGCTTCAGGTTTTAGAGTTTCATCCGTTTCCAACGACCTGTCAGTTACATTGGCCATTAAAATCGTCCTCGGAAAAATATCTGGGTCAAACGATTATATCGCGCCCTTTTTGAATCCCGAAACAATGTTTTGTGGAGTAAATGATTTGACATAGGCTCGGCCTACGCATTCAGCGATGTACGACTACATGAAACATCATTTATTAGGTTATAATTTCAACCTCTTACATATACTAGTAAAAATTTATGTTTATAGCTATGAAGCTACTAAATTTATAACCAATTATTAGACTTCCTCGGTACTAAAGAGAAGACCCTATATAAGTAAAATCAATAAGGGTAAAAGAATTGAGTTTGCAAAAGACCATCAAAACCAAAATCTGAATTTTGCGAAAAGAGTAAATTTTTCTGATGAAAGTAAATTTAATATTTTTCGCTCCGATGATCGAAAATCTGTCTTGGAAAAACCTAATTGAATTGAAAACAGAAAATTTGTTCCCTGTTGCGAAACATGAGGGTGGTAAAGTACTGGTGTGGGATTACTTGACAGCATCTGGTTTCGGAGAGTTTATTTTCATCGATGGGAAAATAGATAAGATGGTATATATAAATATTTTGAAAAATAACCTAAAAAAGCACTGAAAAGCTAGATCTTGAAAGTGACTTCTACTTTCAACATGACAATTAACTCAAGCACAATAACCCACGTAGTAACGGAATGGATTTTGTATAACATCCCCCATACTATTAACACACCACCACAATCTCGTGATTTAAATCTGATTGAGCATTTGTGAGATATACTGGTTAGAATGATCAGAAAACATAATATAACTAATAAATCTTAATTAAAGGAAGTAATTGTAAACGAATGGGAAAATATGAAGCTGGAAGTGACGTATAAATTAGTTTGCTTGATGCCAAACAGATGAAAAGAGGTAATAAAGAGAAAAGGTTTACCAACATACTATTAATTTTAAGTTTTCTGAAAATACTTATTAGAGAAATTCAAATTAGTACAAGTTGTGTCAATACTTTTTGGTAAAAAAAACGAGACTATTTTAATTAATGCCATTTTTTTTTGATATTCTAAGGAGTTTTTGTTATTTTTTTATCTTATTAAGTAAATAATACATTAATACATATAAAATATATACAAAATATTTCCAAATGTTTTTTATAATACTCTTTGAATTACAAAAATGTTAACTGTGTCAATACTTTTCTCAGGCATTGTATCATGTACTTATCTAGTAATAAATAAATAGAAATTGAAAAAAAAACAATAGTAAATCAGAAATTAGAATAAATAGCAATCTCTTAATTTCATCTTAAAACTCGAAATGAACTCTATTCTTTACAAGTGACTTTAATTATCCTAGAACACAAATATTTTTCTAATCAAAAATATTCAATAATCAATGATTGAACAATACCAATCAGAAAAAAATGTTGTGGTTTGTAGGGAGTGAAAAATTCATTCGTGAAAGAAAGAAACCACCGTATCAAAACTATTATTCTGATAATCAACACTATTTGCAATACCATAATATATTTTTTTATCGAATATGCAACAGTTTAGCACTTATTTAAATTTTCGATAGCAGTGACAGATTTTGGTGGCAGACCAGCCTTTAATGAAATCATTTTTGGTTTGGTTTAAATAAAATAGAGTTACTGCCAAAATACATTTTCTAAACGCATTTGTTTCTCATATTTACTACAAAAATTAATCTATTATAAAACAATTAAATTATCATATTTTTTCCCAATTAAAAAAAAAATTACAACCATACTAACATAGATAATTAAACACTCAAATCTTTTATGGAATATACTTTAATTAACTCAAATGAATTAAAAAATGATTTTAAAAGCTACAGTTTAATTTTTTTGATTTTTTAAATATGATTGTTAGTTATCAGTTTTCCTCTATTTTTCTATCTTAGTTATTATATATATATATATATATATATATATATATATATATATATATATATATATATATATAGGAACAGATCTATATAGAAACTAATAAAACTTAAGCTTAGGGTCCCGTTTTGTAGAGGCCCCACAATGAACGAAAATTAAAAAAGTCGTTGCAAAATAAATAAAATATGTCAAAAGTAAGTACTGAAAATCATGATTGTAAATTGTCATTTTATACAATTTTGTCATTTTGAATTCGGTTGTATTTGTAGCGATTGTAGTGTCATTTAAATATTTTTATGAATTTTCTTGAGACACATACAAAAATGTAAAAAATATTTCAACAATAACCGAAAAAAATTCAACCAAATTCCATAAAATTAGATATTTTTTCGTCAAAAAAAGGGTATATATATGTAAATAGGGGTAAGGGTATATATATGTAAGGGTATATATGTATATGTATATATATATATATGTATATAT
>CM068313.1:60623876-60628876 GCA_034766995.1 Acanthacorydalis orientalis
TAAACACATTTAGAAACGAGATATTACATTAATGATAAATAATAGAATGGGAATAATAAAGGTATACAATTAAACATTCTAGAAATATATGAGAATAAATATAGTATTTTAAATTAATGTTACTTTATACACCAAATTAATAAACAACACTCCATAAAACATATATAAATAGAACATAGATTCGATTTTAAAAGTAGTTTTTAACATTTACATATTGAAAATAGTAGTGGAGAATAAACAGCCGATTAAGGGGACCCGGTGGTCTAGCGGCCTAAAATTTAAGCTATTTTAAAAATTTTTTTTCTCTATGAGGGTAATGAATATTGCTTTCAAATTTTTTTACACTTATTTTATTACTAATAAACTACACAAAAATGAAAATAAAGACAAAAAAAAATTTTTTTTTAAATTAGAAAAATGATGCTGAAGCCTCCCTCTCTAAAAAAATGGAATTGCGTGGTGAATGATGATTTATCTCTCCCTCTGATCTGAAATAAAACAATTGACGAATTTTTAATTAGTATAAGTATAGCTATCGCAGGAAGTAGAATAAAAAAAAAATTTTGACAAAATGGCGCATAGTCAAAAGTACAAGTTTGAAAACGACCAGTATTTTTGAATGTTTTGTTAATAAAAAAAATATAAATATTTTACGGAAACTAATAGTTTTACTTCCAGCGAGAGCTAGAACTATTCAGAATAACATATTAAAATTTCAGACAAATCGGTCAGGTAGTTTTTTTTTTCTGGCCCCCGCAAGACGAAAAAAAAGTAGTTTCGAGATAAACGCGTTTAAAGTTTCAACTGCTCCACTTATTCTTCTACCTACCTGACCTTCTAATGGGCTGTAGATCCTGAAATACTCTGAATTTCGTCATCAAATTTTAACAGTATATTTTTAAGATACTATACTTTCGAAAAAAAATCGATTTTTTGAAAATTCTAGACCACCGGATCCCCTTAAAAAAGACAAAGGCAGACAGTTTAATTTAGGATAGATAATTTTACAATACGTCTCAATAATTCACATCAGCATCAATTACTGATTATAGGTGTACAGGGTGTCCCATTAACACTCGGTTTTCACCTGTGCTTTAGAATATACAAAAAGTTATTAATTGTGATCACCTCAGTTTTTCGTGTACAATTAGAATTTCTCAGCAGAATTTTTTTCGACTATTTAACCGATTTTATTGTTCTTGGTCTCGTTTTTAATGAAAAAATCTAATTTATTAATATGAAATCAAAAATATGGGTTCCCATTTGATATAAACGTCTAAGTCAAGGTGATATTGAAAAAAAATCGAACGAGAGATTCTAATTCGACGCCAAAAATTAAGGGGGATCACAAGTAAGAACCTTTTTGTATGGTCAAAAGTAGAGGTAAAAACCGTGTATTAAGTGTTAAATGCGACACTTGTATATTCACACATTTATGGTTTTATTTTCATACAAATGACATCTGAAAAACACTTCTATATATTCGATAATGATATGAGAATAGAAATTATTTCCAATTTTTAATTTTATTCTACATTTCTTACACTAATATCCGTACTAATATTTATTCTCTACATGTATCTCAATAACTTTAACACGTTGATCACCCCGTCACCAAAATCTGGGTGAAAATTGTGTTTCCACGGGGACCCCGTCACCCAACTGTGGGCGGCGCTTTTCTTCAACAACTTGTGTATGCTTTTACAAATAATTTGCAACAGTTTTCATTGGTAACACAAATATTTAACAGTAATAATATAAAAGTTCATAAACAGATAGATAAAAATATTTTTTTAACAAAAATATTGGATCAGTGCAAAAGTTCGTATACGGTTTGAAATGAAAACTTATGCAATTATATTTCACAGAAAATGCTTTTATTAATCAATTATGTATTCACCATTGTTTTCTGTAATCATTTTCCAACGTTTAGGTAGTTGTTGGATTCATTGTTCGAAAAAGCTGCGCGGTTTTTCAGCAAAAAAGTTGGTGAGGTAGTTTTTGACGGCCTTCAGAGTGTCAAATTTTTTACCGTTTAAAGTGTTCTGCAGCGACCGGAACAAATGATAATCCCTAGGTGCAATGTCCGGAGAATCGATGAATGCGCCATAATTTCTCACTTTAACTGCTTCAGTTTAGTCAGAGTCAGTTTTGCTATATCTGGTTTTGGGTTGTTGTGGTGGAAAATGACACCCTTGCGATTACCCAAAATCGGACGCTTTAATTGCTGTGTTCAATTTGGTTAGTAGTTGACAGTACTTCTCCTTAGTAATCATTTCGCCTCATAAAAGCAGCTCAAAATAAACAACACTTTTGCAATCCTACCAAACACACAACAACACCTTCATCGGATACAAGTCAAATTTGGCGACTAATTCTGTCCCTTTATTCACTTGTTTCTATGTACAGAAACATGAGGCGTTGTTTTAAAGGATCCATTTCTCATTGTCAGTCACCAACCGATCCAAAAGAGGCTCTCTGTTGAGACGTCCAAGCAAAGAAACTGCTAAAGAGATGCGATCAAACTTGTTTTTTTTTTCAAACAACGAGTGCGGCACCCACATATCTAGCTTCCACGTGAACCCTAGCTTCTTTAAATACTGGAATACTGTAGATCTGTCAACATTGAGTGTCTTGGAAACCTCTTCCGTTGAAATGCGTGAATTACTGTCAACTAAAGCGCGCACAACATCGTCGTCGATCTCAGTAGGCCGTTCAGAGCGGGGTTGAACTTCGAGATTAAAATCATCAAGTCGAAATTTAGAAAACCATTTCTTCACAATTGAAAGTGATGTTGCAAGGTCCAAATGATCATTCCAAAATTTTTTCGTTACCGCGTCAATGGATACTCCTTTCCAAAAATCGCACAACATAACGTGACAAAAGTGTATCTTTTCGTTGTTCATTTTCAAAAATTTTTCTTACACACAAATCATATCGAAACAAATGCATTTGATCCCCAAATGACAGCTATGACGGTCACCTTTCAAACGATATATAATATGAATACATTTCAATCATGAACTCCGCCATGCGGCACTCTTGACACCACCTACTGAATTGTATTGGAACTTTTGCACTGATTCAATATATAATATTGTATTGCTTTTGTATAATATGCGCTGAAACAATTCAAACAAAACTGTGGTACCTTTGAACAATTAGGTTAATATGCTCCTGCCTTTTTTACATTTTTCCTAGCTTCTTGTCGTTCCAAAGTATGTCTCTTTTTCTGATAACAGAGAACGCATATTCTATAGGAAAAAGTCAGTATCGACCAGTGATTAGATTGAAATTGAAAATAAAACAAGAGATTGTTTTTAAAACAATTCGAATTATGCTGGAAAAACAAACGGATGAATTACAGGCACATATATTTCTTGTGCAGTGTGAAATTGGGCCTCGCAGAAAACACACCCGATCTACGGTTGGATATCAACGTGTTAAACATATTTTTTTATTTTTGCTTATAACATAATTAAAAACAACGAAAGCTGACATAACGTTCAATACAAATTGTTATGTTTTGTAATATTTTCATTGATAAATCGGACTGCCATATATTCCGTTTATAATATCGTACATTTTGTTAATTATATTCGACGCAATTTTCTGTTACAAACGATGGACTGCTTTTAGCTATCATGACTCATTCTCTTTGATGTTTCGGCGATTGGATTGTCTTGAGTCGTTTATTACACCCCATATCTTTTATTCTGTGAAAGAATTTACATTCAATTATATTCATGGAACTAAAAATAATGTTCTTATTATCATATTTCGTTAAGCGGACAATTATGCACAATAATATCAACGCTACATCGAACGTTTCACTATAAATATTCTAATTAATTGTTTTGTTTGTCTTATTGTTTGATTATTTTGTACAGGTTTAAAACTTCCCCCCCCCCATATATATATATATATATATATATATATATATATATATACCGTACATCTCAGCGTAAAAAGATCATTAAAAACCAAGAAATTCTTCAAAAAATATTTAGGGTCATCATTAGACGCCCAATACAAAAACAGAAACTTTAAAATAATACAAACAAGTGCCTGTAGTTGTATACAAATAGAATTCTTTATTGTAAAAAAATGAACTTAAACTTTGATTTGTAATACAAATTCATTGAATAATTTGTTATAAATGAAAATGGCGATGATTTTGAGTGGAGACTTTAACGTCAACTTTTCTTTTGATGCTCCTCTACCATTAATGGAATTTCTCCGTGCAGAATTCAATTTTAATACTGTAAATAATCCTAATGAACCAACTACGAGATCATGAACTACAATCGATGCAGTATTCTAGAGATAATCCTTGATAAATTTGAGTCAAAACTTTTTATATCATATTTTAGTTATGGGAACAGAAAATAATCCGAGGGGGCTAAATCTGGCGAACAGGGTGCATGAGGTAGTAAATCAAACTTTAATTCATTAATTTTGGCCATTGCAGATTTGTGAGCTGGTGCATTGTCTTGATGAAACAACACTTTCTTCTTAGCAAAATGCGGCCGTTTTTGCCTGATTTCTTCGCTCAAACGTTGCAATAAGTTCGCATAATACTCGCCGTTGATAGTTTTTCCTTTTTCAAGATAGGAAATGAAAATTATCCCACGCGCATCCCAAAAAAACCGACGCCATTACCTTGCCTGCAGATGAAACGGTCTTCGCCTTCTTTGGAGCCGGTTCTCCCTTTTCAGTCCATTGTTTTGATTGTTCTTTTGTCTCGGGTGTGAAGTGATGGACCCATGTTTCATCCATGATTATTAAACGGCGCAAAAATTCTGCTTTGTTGCTGTGAAACTTCGCTAAACACTCAATTGAAAAATCTTCACGACACTATTTTTGCTGGAGTGTGAGCAAACGCGGCACCCATCATGAACACAGCTTTCTCATGTCATATATATATATATATATGTATATATATATATACATATATATATATATATACATATATATATATATATATATATATATATATA
>CM068313.1:60631376-60641376 GCA_034766995.1 Acanthacorydalis orientalis
GGGTCTCAGCTATCTCAATCAACTTCACTTTACGGTTATCAAAAATTATTTTGTGGACTTTTTTGATGTTTTCGTCGGTAACAGCCTCTTTGGGGCGTCCACTGCGTGCATCGTCCTCGGTGCTCATTTCGCCTCGTTTAAATTTAGCAAACCACTTCTCTACTGTTGATTTTCCTGGTGCAGAGTCCGAATAATGTTTATTAAGCCAAGCCTTGGTTTCAACAGTATTTTTTTTCGCCAAAAAGCAATGCTTTATTAACACACGAAATTCCTTTTTATCCATTTTTTCAAGGTAACAAAAGTTCTTTCACTAAAAATGCTATAACTCAGATACTAATAGTGCAACAGCTGTCAAATTTATACACGCGTCTTTTGAAGGTTAGGGCTAACTAAAAATCATATGGATTTGATACTAGTAGCGCTATTTATGTGTCAGCCTACGAACTTTTCAGCCCACCTGTTATATATATACATACATATATATATATATATATACATATATATATATATATATATATATATATATATATATATATATATAAACTGCTTACAAAAATTTACAAATTAAAGACACTTAAATGTAAATTAATAAGTGAGCATGAAAAGTAAAACCATCATACTTTGAGCCATATATTTTTTTAACGATCCACTGTAAAGTTTGATTAGCAATTAAAAGAGTTAAAAAATATGACACGGACATAAAACTGAATTATAAACGCACATTAACATTCTGTCCATTAAATGCCATAACGATTTAATTACTTTTCTTATAGTTACATGAACGATGTTTGTTTCAATTCAATTTCGACATAAACGATATTTCTCTTTGAAAACAACTTAACATATTATGGAAGGTAATGTACCTTGTGTAAATGGTAATCAAATCACGTGAATCAACGATAGGAATGCTCAAAGCGAGCATATAAAGTAGCCAAAGTGAAACTTTGTAACTGTTTGTATCTTACAAACTGTTCATGACATCATTCAGTAATATTTTTTTGTCACACTTAAAACAACCAATCAATGAAGATAATTTGCGATTAATTTTCGTCAATAAGTTTATCCGTGTGTGACATTATATATATATATATATATATATATATATATATATATATATATATATATATATATATATATATATAACACAGACTTATATATTGTCAAACTTATCTATACAAAAACTAATATTTAAAACCGGGAATTCTTTCATGCCCTACGGATAAATACATCCGGTTTAATTTAATTCACGGAAATTGATTCGCGATTTACTGAAATGGAATTCGAAATAAAACCTTGATTTCGATTTATAAAAAATAATGTTTATTTTTTTTATAAAGAATAATGTAATGTGAATTTATTTTTTTAAAAAAAGTAATGTTTCATGTTAGAATTAAATTCTAAATAATTTATAACAATTTTCCATGCAACGAATTTGGAATAATTATTGTTTTAAAAACACTTATTTCCGGTTTATTATTCGATAGAAAATATGTTTGCTTTTTTTTTATTTGAAATCATATCACATCAGAATTTTACATGAACTTGTATACATTGAAGTAATATGGAGTAATATGTAAAGAGTTTGTCATTAAGCACCAGTGATCTTTAAATTTAAATAAAAGACATTTTATGATAGAAGTTAATTTTTTTATTTGAAAGAACATTCTTTGGCTTTGCGTATGAAATACGATATCATTTAAACGGCCACAATGGCTTCTTTTGGCGGTATGCATACGAAACTTTCATTTTTCGATGACTTCCTCGCATAATTACGGCTCTATCTGTCGAATAACGCGAGTGATATTGATCATGAGATCTTAAATGGTCCGTGGCTTGTTCGTATAGACCATAGGTTCCCAACGGGGGCGGTACCGCTCACATGTGTGCGTTGAAGAGATCTAAGGAGGCGTTTTGGAACCAAGGAAAATTTGGGGGGCGCAAAGGACCAACCACCGCCCACCTGGATAATACTCGCCAAACCTCACTGAAAAGTTTGATTATACTAAAAATCATCGAACGCATGGTGCACCGATGGTGCACCGGCAATGGTTAGACGATATCGCGGATTGATTTCATATTTGAGACAGGCGATACCGAATGTAGTCGCCGTGCATTATGTAATTCACAGGCAACATTTGATTGCAGGAAACCTAAGCGATCGCCTTCATTGCTCACTAAAGTATGTAATTACAGTAGTTAACAAGATCAGAAGCAATGTTCTCAATGATCGATTATTTCAAAAACTTTGTAATGAAAACAACGAAGATTTCAATTGTTTACTGTTGCACAAAGAAGTTCGTTGGCTATCAAACCTGTACCTGTCTAACATGATTTCATGGCATCTTTGGTTATAACGTTTTTTAAAAACAAAGATGAATCGCTAAGAGAGAATTTGTTGAAATTTAAGATTGATATAGCTTATTTAACTGACTTATATAATAAATTTAATGAGACAAATCTACAGCTACAAAGAGATGATTTGAATTTAATCAAAGCAAAGGCAATTATTTCTACATTCGTGTCAAAACTTGCCTTGTACAGACAAAATTTGGGCCGAAGACAATTTTATCAGTTTCCATTTATTTCCTCTGTAGAAACAAATAATGATAACATTCTGGATTTTTGCCGGCATTTGGAAGCACTTAAAGAAGATTTTACAAATAGGTTTCAGGATATCCTTAACACGATCATTCCAGATTGGATCCTGGAACATTTCTCAAACTTACAAACAGTATAAATATCACTGCAGGAGGAGTTGAAAGAACGGAACATCGTACGTACGTATGTATGTATGTACGTACGTACGTACGTACGTACGTACGTACGTATGTATGTATGTATGTACGTACGTATGTACGTACGTATATATATATATATATATATATATATTAAAAATTACACTTGTTTATTTTGGAACAAAAATATCAAAATCGAATGTAATTTTTCATTTGTCGATCGAAAGTGTGATGTCCGATAACAACTACACAATAGATATCTATTGATAGGAAATGGAACGTCATTAAAGTGACAAACTTTTCACATTAGTAGCAAAAATACAAATTGTGCTATCGTTGAAAACAGATGTTATTCGCACAACATCGACAGTACAGTTTTTTTCATCAAGTCGTTTGTAAATTACAGACATTTTTAAAACGAATGTTTTCGTTTAATCATTATAATTAAAATACAATATATATATATATATATATATATATATATATATATATATATATATATATATATATATATATATATATACATAAATTTATTCACAATTTTCAGTAAAATAAAATATTTTTATTCAACCAACATTTAATCATTTACGGATTGCAACGTATAGATTCATTTTTTCAATACTGTTTTTATTAAGTATCAGAAAAATTATTATTAATTATTGAAAGTATTGCATAATTTGTTGACCTCACGTCGAAGATCTCACAGAAGCTCGATTTTGAGGTCCTTCAGCATCCACTGTACTCTCTAGACATAGCGCCTGAGGACAGTTAGATATCTGTCTGACTATCCACGTTTTTCACTCACTTTTGAATAATATTCGCGAGGTTACATTCAGTGATCAATAAGAGTTGCAGAACCGGCCCGAAAATTTATTCGCTTCAAAAGATCAGGTGTTTTATCGACACGAAATTGATAAATTTCCGGATTGCTGGGAGGTAGTAATGTATAAAGAGGAATATATAATTGATTGGTTGTGGTTGAAAATTGTTGGATAAATTGATAATTTATTAATTTAAAAATAAAATTCATTATACTATTTCTACTATACTACTTAGTTATCGCTGCAAAAGCCATGACACCGTTGCGAAAGAAAATGTAACATGAAGTAGGAATTTTAAAATAAATTTGTAAAACCAGTCATATTGACTGGTGTGGTAGTTATAGTGTTAATAACATTTAGTTATATTTAATACTTGTAAATATTAACTAACAAATTAAGTAAAAAAATTACAATTTTATAGGTCACTTTTTTCTTTTTGTAATCATTTATTTTATATATAGTTTTCAGATTTATCGTTTTGAAAATTACGTTTGTATATTTATATTTTTTTGGAAATATTTTTAGAAAATTTTTTACAAGTGTTTAGTCCGGTATTTTGCGTAGGATTAAATCTCACGTATGGTCAACCTTCCCATGTTTCCCTATATATTAAACAGTTCAGTACGCATCCACATATCCGGAAAAAGTTGCATGTGCACTCAGATACAGAAGAAGTAGGACCGCCGCTCTCACTTGAAGACCTGCATCCATTGAAGGGCTTTTACAAGGTATTAAACTGACTGGTGTGGTTGAACGACTTCCTCCACTTATTAGATCTAGTATTGAAGTTGGTGCTGATTGCTTGGGGACACACATCGCTGCAATCCCATACTTGGAGTCAAACTGCTTGACATACCAGCACTGATAGCTCCCAAATTAGTTCCATATGGAGGATACTGTCCTATTTGGGATGCCATGTGACTCAGTATTGGATGACCAAAAGTTGGTTGCTGATAAGGTTGTGGGCCAAAAGAAGGTACAGAAAGTTGCATGATTGCTGGCTCATTTGGAATGACATTATTTACGTCACGAATATCATTCATATCAGAAGCTCTAAATAATATGTAATCATATACTTGATTTTGAGGACCAACTGGATACTTGGTTTCTATGTCTTCAGTTCCAAATGATCGAACTGATTTCCAAATAATCACATATTCAGTCACTTGCACATCATTTTTGCAATTTATTAATGTTCCTTTGTGTACAATGTATTAGGTTGGTTCAAAAATAATTGCGGTTTTTATCATTTTAAGTTTGAACTCGATTTTTCTAGTTACAGTTATCTTTTGTGTTAGTCGTGTACATATATATGTTTTACAATCATACATAATTGTAAACAATGAAATTAGCACTACTGATTTCAGCGTATGTCTATTGTTTTCATTCTTTAGTATTGTTGGATTATAACCCCTGAAATTAGTCATGGAAAAAGAAGAAATTCGCGCGATTTTGATGTATGAGTTTAAATTGGGACGTAAAGCAATACAAACTGCTTGAAATATCAAATTTGTTTTTGTCAGAGTCAATTACTAAACATATAGATTAACACCGATTCCAAAAAATCCTCGTTGTTAAGGAGTGTCGTGAACGTTCTTCAGCTACAGATAATGATAATTTAAAAACCATTATTGAAGCGGATCCACGTAAAACGACTCGAGAGGTGGCAGAAGAACTCAATGATGATCATTCAACAGTTGTTCGAGATTCGAGCCTAACTAGAAAAACAAAAAAGCTGGACAAAAGAGTACCGTGTGAACATCAAGAACAACGAACAGCAAGCAATTTGGGGATAGGAAGTCTTCTCTGCGCTTCTTTTGAGTTACAAAAATGATCCCTTTCTTGATCGCATTGTCACATATGATGAAAAGTGGATTCTCTACAACAAACAAAAATGTTCATCGCAGTGACTAGACAGAGAAACACCAAAACCGTTTCTTAAATCAAAGCTTCATTAAAAGAAGATTATGGTAACTGTTTGGTGGTCGGAAAATGGCATCATTCACTACAACTTCTTAAATCCTTATGAAACAATGACAGTAGAAAAATATTATCAGAAAATTGAAAAAATGCATGAGATGTAGTATCGTTTACGGCTAACATTAGTCAATCGAAGAGGACCAATTCTTCTTCGTGACAAAGCCCGACCACACGTCTCACAAATGAATTTAAAAAAATTAAATGAACCGAATTATGAAACCTTATCTCGCCCACCTTATTCTTCGGACCTGTCTGTCTCACAGATTATCATTTCTTTAAACATTTGAGTAATTTCCTACGGGAGAAGGTTTTCAAAGATCAAGCATCAGCTCAAAACGCTTTCGATGAATTCGTTTATTCCAGGACTCCAGAGTTCTATCTTGTAGGAATAAACGAACTTGTCTCCCGTTGGGAGAAATGTGTGCACGCCAATAGTTTTTATTTTGATTAATAAACATACTTTTTAACTGATTTATGCATCATAATACTTCATACATAAAAACCGTAATTATTTTTGCACCAATCTAATATATTAATAGTGACTGGTTACTTTTGTATACTTTATGTTGTATGTTTAATTTAAAATGTTAATTTTTTTTCTAAACAATTTATTTGTCTTTATGATAATATATAATATTTCAAACAAAATTGTAAAATTTCTTTTCTCCTTTACTTTAAACAATGTTTTAATTAATAAATATAATTTTTAACTGATTTATGCGTCTTTGTACTCGATACGTAAAAACCGCAATTATTTTTGCACCAACATAATATATTAATAGTGACCGGTTACTTTTGTATCCTTTTTGTTGTATGTTTAATTGAAAATGTTAATTTTTT
Organism: Acanthacorydalis orientalis; assembly: GCA_034766995.1. NCBI lineage: Eukaryota > Metazoa > Arthropoda > Insecta > Megaloptera > Corydalidae > Acanthacorydalis > Acanthacorydalis orientalis. Next base: position 60,637,753 of record CM068313.1, read on the forward strand.
TCCTAAACAATTTATTTGACTATGTTAAAATATAATATTTTAAATAAAATTATAAAACATCTTTTCTTCTCTTTACCTTAAACTTTATTTTACTTAATAAATGTAATTTTTAACTGGTATATGCGTCTTTGTACAATATAGGTAAAAACCCCAATTATTTTTGCAATAACCTAATACAAATATCGTATTTATTTTTATGTACGAAACTTCAGCACGAATATTTCTCCAAAATAAAATCTCTTCCAGTAGTAACACAAAAAGAAAATAACAATTCGGTTATTAAAAGATATTGGAATTGCTCTGGCGAGCTATAATTATTGCATCCGCCATACAAAGTTCATCGTCCGCCATAAAACGTCACATAAATGTATTGACAGCGAATAATGGACGTAAACGATAAATGTGAAATAAAATTGATTAAACGCCCATGAAAGTTAAAAAGAAACTAAATCAAGCGCATTTTACGATCTTTCAACTGAGACATTAAACAACTAATCTATATCAAAATAAACTTCCCTCCGGGGGATTAAACGAAAGCCGAGTAATTTTATTAGACGGTATCACTTTAATTCCCATTTAATAGCTTGTATAAGACTTATTCGTCGGCATGTGTTTCTTTCTACTCTTCGCTGCATCCAAGCCATTCGACCGCCGTAATGGGGTCGATGTTTACGATAATGTGATTTATATTATTGAATCTTCGACATTATTTATTTTGTAATTGAGACGCTGGGAGTATTTGGAAGAATCTGAAAATGTATGTCACGACAAACACAGAGTTCATTATTTATAGAACGCATTAAAAAAGTGTGCCGTTGTATTTACAAACGATCTCTTCAGTAAAAGTAAAAATAATTTACAGTACAGAATTTAATGAAAAGTGAGAAAGATGTTTTTATTAAAAACATTAATAGTTTTTTTAAGAAAAATATGAAATATAAAATAACGCTTATAGAGTAACATGAAATCAATCTTCCAACAAAGAACTGCATTTAAGTGGTCTATGTCCTCACGTATTTCTTATTTCACATGTTTGAGGTATTTGGACATCTTTTGTATTGCCGTTTTGAGATTATAGACCGTACCTGCGTGTACGAGACAGCAGAATTTTTCATGTGATGGTTTGTGTCTTGATTATCATATGTTGTTAATTTTCTCAAATAGTGAACATCTGGGAAAAGTATATGTCCTGAATTATTTTTGATTGTTTTATATAGCAGGGGGCTTTACTCTCTACTTGTTACGCTCACCTAGAGCCGGGTGGCTTCGCCCCCACTCACTTCGCTCGTATCGCATATATTCACCCAATATCGTTATATATATTTATATATAAATGATTCAATTTATGCTTCCACACGAAAGTATTAAAAAAATACAAAAAAAAAAAACAAAAAAAAACACTTGTTATTGCTCACTTAGTATTTTAATTCAATTGCATTTTAGTACTGAATTGAACTAAAATACCAAATAAAAAATAACATGACTTACCTCAACCCCTGCGCCTTTTTTTAATACTTCCATGTGGAAACCTAACCAATTTAGGCTTCCACACATCACCCTATATATGTTAATATGTCTATATAATTATTCTCGCAGATATATTGAATCGTTTAATGTTAGTGAGTGTCTTCCTTTCGCAGATAGATTGCAACATAGTTGTTTTATAAAATCGCACATCAATGTGATTGAGACCCGGTTTTCTGAAAATTTTTCACGGAACCCAAGCATGAGACAATAATTAAAATCACATAAACACCACACACAACCCACACACCACACATGCGGATCAATACCGTAATGGTAAGGGCACCGCACTAATGGCAATAAACATAAGGCCAAACCCGGCCCTGTACAATATTTAAGAGCAATAAAATACATTTTTATTTTATTTTTTATTTTTTTTTTGTGATTGAGAATTCTTCGTGAAAAATTCGTGTAACTTCAGGTCTCAACGTTAATAATAATTTAATACAACAGCTCAACAAGTTCAATTTTTGTACAATATTTTATACAATATATTCTCCATTTTTTTAGAAAATATAGGAAAAATTTATATATATATATATATATATGTTATGAATATTTAGTGAAATTTTGCGGAATTTTTTTTGTGTTTGGGTTTGAGTACAAGTGCGTAGCGTTCTCCAATAGACGTCATTAATTGCAGTTTCGCGCGCAGCTCGATCATATGATGAGACTCCATATGTGTTATTTTGATAAGTGACAATTCAACGGTCCTTTTTCTGCTATTTTTGTTCATTTTTGTGAATTTTAAGTCTGTTTAATTTAAAATGGAGGAATATAAGGTGCATTTTTGTCATTTGATGCTATTTTATTTCCGGAGAGGAAAAAGTGCTGCAGAAACAGTAAGAAATATATCCACCGTTTATGGAGAAGGTTCCGTAGCTGACTATGCTGTTAGAAATTGATTAGCTCGTTTCAGAGATGGAAAATTCAACTAAGAGGATCGAGAGCGTTCCGGCAAGCCTACAGTTTTTGATAATGAAGAAAATGCAACATTTATTGAAAATAATCAACGTTACACGGAACAACGCAGAGATATTGTAGGTGTCTCATATGAGTGTTATGAGGCATTTCAAAGCACTTGAATACGTGAATCGCTACAATGTTTGGGTGCCTCATAATTTAATTGAAAGAAAGTTAGAAACACATTTCCATCAGTAATTCACTTCTTAAAAGAAACGAAAACGACCAGTTTCTGAAACGATGTATTATTAACTTCTCCCAAATAATCAGACGATAAATTCGGAGGAGTATTGTGCTCAACTGGACCAACTAATGCGGAAATCGATCAAAAACGTGGTCAAACGTGATCAAAATTGAACAATTGGAGGAAGGGTATCGTTTTCCACCAAGATAAAGCTAGATCTAATATCTTTTTATAGACTCGTCAGAAACTGGTGCCGTTTGGTTGGGATGTCCTATTTCACCCGCCATAATCACTTGATCTTGCACTTTCAGATTACTATTTGTTCCGGCCACTACAGAATTCCCTTAATGGAAAGAACTTCACTTCCATGGAATCTCTCAGAAACCATCGCATACAATTCATCTCCCAAAAAGATCCCATGTACTAAGAGGACGAAATTATGAAACTACGTAAAAGGTGGTAAAAGGTGTTTGATCAAAATGGAACATACGTATTAGAATAAGAATAAATATAATAGATATAATAGAATAAATATATGTACATATAAGTAAATACTGCCTTTGAATTTCACCTTAAAAACACTGCGAACTTTTACAAGTCAAAAGAAAGGAATGAATCACTTACAAGGGGAAGATACGACCACGGAAATTGAGTTTGGGACCAAACTTAATGCAGTGGTAGAGTACCCCAATGGTATTAATATAGTAACAAACTAGCTCGCACTATCTAGCTATTTTCGAGAAAAAAGGCTCCAAATTTTCCGCATATTATAAAAGAAATATTTTCTTTAATAGTTAACTAGCTTGATAGCTACGCAGTAACCCGCAGGCTTCACATGTCCGAGGTTTTAGGTTTGATTCTCGGTCTATACTGTTTTGTTTTTTCCTAACCTGAATAATTATTTAATGCTTTTAATGCATTTTATTAAAAAAACGTATTAAGTAAATATGAAG
>CM068313.1:60651376-60661376 GCA_034766995.1 Acanthacorydalis orientalis
ATTCCTCATCTACCTTATTCTCAGAACTTGACCCCGTATAACTTCTTCTGAAGTGTATAGCCCACAATGGAGACTATGTTGAGAAATAAAATCTATTTTTTCCAAAAAACGGTGTTTACCTTGCTTTTTTACCATACTTATCAAACACACACACACAAATATATATATATATATATATATATATATATATATATATATATATATATATATATATATATATATATATATATATATATATATATATGTATATATATATATATATATATATATATGTATATATATATATATATACGAGGTCAGACAATTAAGTAATGCGACAAAATTCAAAAATCGAGTATATTTAAAAATTAAGGTACATCGCTGCGATCCCCTTCAAAGTAGTCCCCTCCCGCATCTATACACTTATTCCAGCGAGTTTTCCAGTTTTCGTAACAATTCTGGAACACTTCTTGTGGGACCTCTCCGAGTACCCTCGTCACAGATTCTTGGATATCTTCAACGGAGTCAAAATGTCGACCTTTGACGAATTTTTTCATATGGGGGAATAGGAAAAAGTCGCAGGGTGACATGTTCGGTGAATAGGGCGGTTGTGGTAACGTTGCGATGCCTTTAGACGCCAAAAACTGAGAGACACTGAACGCACTGTGACAGGGAGCATTGTCGTGATGCAGAACCCAAGTCTTCGCGATCTCTGGACGCATTCTGAGCACCCTTTTTCGTAATTTTTCGAGCACATTGCGGTAGAATACTTGATTTACGGTTTGTCCAGGTGGTACGAACTCTTTGTAAACCACCCCTTTGCTGTCGAAGAAGCAAATCAACATGGTTTTCACTTTGGACTTGCTCATTCTCGCCTTCTTTAGCCTTGGTGCTCCAGGGGACAGCCACTGTTGACTTTGTCGTTTAGTTTCGGGGTCATATTGAAAGAACCAACTTTCATCACCAGTAATAACTCGATCGAGAAGAGTAGGATCACTTTCAACCTGCTCGAGACAATCTTGAGCGATGTTCATTCGGTGGGCTTCGTGACATGCACTACTCGCGCGTTGTTACAAAACACTAAACAGCTGCCGAAGAAATGATCGTACGAGGGTGGTCAAGATCTCAATCGAGAGAGTAGGGATCTGCTATTACGGTGACGGAGTTACAGGTTCTCAGTGTTACCACAGGCCGAGAAAAAAAATCGGTCGCATTACTTAATTGTCTGACCTCGTATGTATATATGTATGTATATATATATATATATATATATATATATATATATATATATATATATATATATATATGTATATGTATATATATACCTACGTGTGTGTTTGAATATGAGTGGTATAGACAAGTACATAAAGGTTTTTCAAAACTGAATGCATTTTTTAAAATGTTTAGAAATTTAAGTCATGTATAATGGATGTTGCAAATACCTTGGTGAAAATTAATTAATCAATTATCCGCCACTGTCAACAGAGCCTAAAAGTAAATTAGGTCAGTGATGGTCATTTGGGACATCTGCGATAATTTACCATATTTAACAGTGTCACCATTTTGAACATCTGCGTGTTCGTTCATTGTCTGCACAAACTATTGTTTCCGCATACACAAAATATCGATCCTTTTTTGAAATACTGTAATTAGTGTTTTTTCCCTCATTCGCTTATATCAGTTTATTCGATTACATTTCGATTTTTTGATTATGCAGTTCTTTTAATTCGATAATTCACTTTTTATATTGACTGATTCACTTGCATGCTTTTTAAAATTGCGTATTGTACTTTTAGGTATTTATTTATTTTTATTTACCTTCACAGTTTTAATACTGTTAGTTTTCTTTTTATTTTTGTTTATTAACTATACAAGTGGAAATGAATTAATGAAGAGAATATGAAGAGAATGTAAAAATAATGACAAAATAATTATTAAGAAACAACAATAAAAGTGTACTTTTTGAATCATAAAGTTTCTTTATGCATCTTTCTTCTCTCTTTAAATTACTGTATGTTTTTAAGATAGTAACAGTAAGTTTAACTAATTAATTATTTTAATACAGTTTACTGAAAAATGATAGTTTTTTAAACTTTTAGTTACATTATAAATAAACATAATTTGTATTATTCATTGAAACTTAATAAAACATGAACAAAAAATGTAGTGTTTACTTCTCAAATCAGTATGCAACAGAAATCAATGAACTAATGCTTTATATGAATTTTAACTAAATTAAAAAATTTAATGAAATTTCAGTCATGAAATACGATTGTGTACTTTTGTATGAGTGTAAATTTAGACAAAATGAAGGTATCGTCAGGATGGTTTATAATCAGAGTATAATCATTTTTGTACATTGATCTTTGTCTCTGAGTTGCAGTATATTGGTCTTTCCCTTGGTATGTGGTTGATATACAGATTAACTCATTCACTACCGGGAAAATTAAGCACGTCTTGCCCTGGGTGCTAAAAGTTTATTTTAAAGGAAACAACGAAATTTCTTAAAATTTAATATTAATTAGTTACAGGTATAGTTTTGAGTGGCATTTATAATAATTTGAAAAAAAAAATCTACCAGATATCTAACAGTCGGCACCACTGAATAAAATTCGTATACTGAATACCAAATACGAGATATTTCGTGGTGTTTATTTTATAAAGATTTTCATATAGAAATTTTCTTTTCATTTTGTGTCAATCTGTAATGGCCGTCGCCTAACAAATACCATCTGGCGATAATCAGTAATACAGATGTGTAATGATTCTCATGGGGCAAGCCCTTAAAGCAAGTCAATTCAATTCAAATTTATAATGCAAGGGTGGGAAAACTGCTGCTCGCGAGCCGTATGCAGTTCTCCAAGCTATTCTGTGCAGCTCCCAAGACAATATTAGGTTTCATTGCCATTTTTCCTAAACTTTCATATTTATAATCTATAATAGTATAGTATGTATCAATATTAGAATATTTTATATATAAAAAGATAATTCACATTATCTTTTCAAACATCCATATGCATTGTGTCCAAACTGCTGTTTAACGTGGCTCTACGGTTATGGACAATCGTTAAAAAAGATATGAAATTAAACAATTTTATTAATAAAACATGCTGAATGGAATAAAATCAAATTCAAAACGGGTTACTATGCAAATTTTTGAGAAAAATATCTTGAAAAACGCAACTTTCAACTGCAAAAATGAGGATTAAATCAAAGTATTAAGGAGTAGATATTAAAAATTTCTGCTTTGGTGAGTACACATACTATATAGTTGTATTTTTGATTATTTATATTTGGTCGATAGGAAAATAATTGCAGTTTTGTATATGAATTTGAAGGTCATAAACTCCAATTATTTTTCTACAATCCTAATAAATACAATTTCAAAATAACATTTTGTGGCTCTTGATAATTCAAAAATGTATAAAAATTATTATATGTGGCTCTTATTGTTGAAGAAGTTGCTACCCCTGTTATAGCGCAAAATGCCAGATATCTCGTAGTTGGCAGTGAATGGGTTAAAGAAAACCGGGAAAACTACATTTTCCTACTGGTCACCAGCTTCAACTCTTAGAACCGTATAAGCCGAAAAACCGGACTGAAGAAGCAACACATATACCCGGGTGGTCGGTATATCGGCCTCTGTAGCTACAATCATAACACTATGGCTCGGTATAACGGCCCGTATATAAAAGGGAATAAAAAGAGTATCATTCCAAGGTTGAATACTGCAGATAAATTGATTTTTATTTCTTATAATTTTTTTATTTATACATATTTATATATTGATATATGTTTATATTTTACATGTTCATATTTTATGTTTATGTATTTATATTAGTATATTTTTATGTTTTCTTTTTGTTTTCTCATCTATTATATAATCTTCTAATGTAATAAATAAATAAATACTATTATTCTAATAATTTGTCAAATATTGGTCAGGAGCGTGGGGTCACGGTGCTAGTAAGATGATGAGCTTACGGTTAAAAGGGTTAAGATATCGTAGGCTCAATAATAACTTCTCTATACTCTCCTAAAATGATTGATCCGACAGATAAAAACCTAATTGTTCCAAAGCCAAAAAGAAAACATTTCAATTTTTAGAAAACCCTGATTCAAAGTATATGACAAAAAGAGTTTATCTGGGCGAAATACAAGCGTTTCTGTGTGAATGCGCGGTGAATGCGCGGAAAACACCGACACGCACCCTGAAGTATAACAAAAACCTTCGACTTTTTACAAAACTGTCACAAAAATTATTAAAAAACGACTATTTTTTTAAGGGAACATCAACTGTTTTAAAATTAATGCAGTTGTGCAACTTGACATATAAGTCACAGTCGATTTTATCCAAAATAGCAAGAGCCAAAAATTTTTCCTGTCGGGTTTAAGTTTGTATGTACAACAGCAGCCATGCCTGAAAATTTCAGGTCTCTAGCTCAACTTTAGGGATTCTGTCGTTAATGGGTTAACCTTGAACATGATGAAGTGACATTTAGTGAAAAAAAATAACGTAAGAATTTAAAAAAAAACGCAATTATTTTCCTACCAACCTAATATATATATATATATATATATATACATATATACATATATACATATATATATATATATATATATATATATATACACCTATGTGTGTATTTACAGATAATATGTAATATTTATTTTGCTGTATTTATTTTGTTTTTGCAAAATATTTAATCTAATTATTCGCAACTGAAAAGAAAATAAAAAAACTCAAACAAGTGTAAAAATAAACAACCAATGGATAAAAATAAAATAATGTGTTTAAATTCCTGACTAATTGAATATTTTAAAATATTCAAATAAACAGAATAATATGTAATTTAAAAAAAGTGTTTCATTAGGCACAAAACTTACAGAAATTAATATATTCGTTAAGCATGAGTGAGATTTTATCTAAATGGAGAACGAATGCAGATGTTCCGAATAACTAATATTGACCTAATTTATTTTTAAGCTCTGCTGAATATAACGAAAAAATCTACTGATGACGTACAGTTTGAAAAATATGAATATTCATTAAGACAACGTGGTACATTCACTCATACCTTCAATGTAGCATGAAGTATAAATCAAAAGTATTGTAGACTTGACTCGAGCAAGTTTGAACGGAAAATCATTTTTTTTCTCTGTCTTTCATTTGTTACAAACGGCAGTGGTCAACAAATTGTTATATTTCTATACATTCAAATCGAACTGATAAATTTATTCGTAAATCTTACTTAACAATTCATAATAACAATATATTTAATAAAAAAAGTATATGTTTTTAAACAGTGCTAAAAAAATCGATCAAATATAATACTCGAAATATAAAAAACCATAAATATCTCCTTTTTTTATAAAATGACAATGTTCTTTAATGAAAGTAAAAATGAGATCTAACATTATATATGTGCCGGTAATAATGACGGTAGACTTCGTCAAAAAATTTAAAAAAATGATTTATTTTACATTAAAATTAATTATATTTGAATGATTAATAGGAATTTAGAAGAAAAAGTAAAAAATGTAACGTTTAATGGCTAAAAAGTTAGTCGGTAAATATAAATGTTTGTTTATTTTGATTGAAAACTAAGTTACTTCTTTTCGGTATACTTTGTTTTTCTGGAAAAAAAGCATGTACTTACCTGATTTTTGTAAAAAACTATATTTATTTTCAAGGTAAATAGCTTTTATGTTAAGTTAACTTATTTACTTAAAGCTCTCAAACAAACAATTATATTGCTATTGAAAAACAAAATCTATAGAGAAATCAATTACAAATAAAACGAAAAATATTAAGGTAGAATCTATTAATTGGCTGAAAATACAATGGATCAGATTCTTAAAAGATTCCCCTTATCAGATGTTCTATAAAACATCCTTAGATGATAGTAAAAAATTTCTGATTTTAGATCTTTCACCCAAAAAAAGGCAGAAAATATACGAAAAAATTGTTCCACTTTATGCAAGTATTATTTCCACTTTATTCAGTATCCGGCTACTTACAAAGGAAAAACATAACGATATAATAGATCTGTTACCGTACATTTCCCCAACTTTCCATGAATATTTTCGTACTCCAAAACATCACACAAAGAAAATACTCTCATTGTAGAAGAAGAAACCTCTAGTAATATTCTAAATTAAGTCAACATAATTATAATTACAAAATGTAAATGAATACTGTTGTTAGTAACTTCTTGATTTGAATAAAAGAAATATTTTTTATTATGTCATTTTTAAGATGTATGAATAATTTTTAAAATAGTCTAAGTCATATGAAGTATCAAGAAACACATATTTTTTCATGATGCTCATAAAAATTCATAATTACATAAAAGATTTATATTATATCAGTAAGTATTTTGGAAAATATTTTGTTACATACTAGAAAAATATTCTTTATTACACACAAACGCGAAGGTCTAAGTATATCAATACGAACAATATATGATTTAGTCCACTGTCATAATTACTGACACATATAAGTAAGTAAAGTATTTTATTTCGAATAAAATATTTATTACAGGAGGTTGGTATTTATATAATACATGATCTTATATACACGGATACAAATATATTTAACCTTTTAGAGTTGGGGTGTGGGAAAGCGTGCTAATTTTTTTTAACAAATATTTTTCGATTAATTAGACATTCTTCGTAGACAAAATAAAAATTGTTAATTTGTCGATTACAAGAAAAAATACATTAATTCAGATTAACTATTAGAAATATTACATTTATCTGATATATCATTAAAAATCGTTGATAATATTGGAACGTTGGGTTTTAGAGTTATTAGAATTGGCATGTTTTTTTCAAATCGGAAAACTTATTTTTTTTAAGTTAAACTTCTTTAGGAACGGTAGGCATAAGTCGAATCGATGTGTAACGGAAGTTTAGTGCAACCATGCCAACGGTACGAATTATAATCTTGTGAAACAAAATTTGTAACGAAACTGGAGTGGTGGCACGCATATGTAATGTGTAACGGCAGTGCAGTGTAGCATGGTGTGTATGAGTGCGTGTAAGATTTCATATATTTAAGGAATATATTACTTTTTTGATACAGCAATATATGATACAGTACCCACAGCATATAATTTATATTTTATACTAAATATATAAACATAATACTCTATTTCCTAGTAAAGTAGAATTTACCAGGAATGAATGAAATATATATATATATATATATATATATATATGTTTTATTTGTTCGCTCGACACAAAGCTGGCACATAGTGGGCGAAGTAAAATTCTTCTTTGCTTCGTTAGCTGTCAAACATTGGTGGTTTCATGACAACTTTGCACTTGACTGAGAAAATTTTTATTAAATATAAAGTGAATTAAAGCTTACCTTTTCAAAAAAAAGGTTTGTGCCCAACAAAATAACTTTAATTTACAAGAAAGCATATTTATATACTTTGACAATATACTTCTTATGAGGCACCGGGGGCCAAATTTCTACCGAAGTCGATAGTTGGCGACAACCACCTTTGTAATAGGTCATTATGAACCTCAGATACAAATAAATATATTCATTCATAATTTATTCATTCATTCAATACACCTCTAAGAGTTTTATCTTTCAATTCACCTTTTTCCGGTTGCGTTCTAAATATTAAAAGTCAAAGAGAAATAGTATAAAAAAATCAGATATAGTAAACACTTACCAGCTTCGAAGTTCTCTTTGAGTCGTTTCCACTGTCTCGCGTGATGTACAGAATAAATAGCAGCAACAACAAAAAAAAGTATACATGCGCAAACGGCCATCGCGAGAACGATCGCCTGCCAGTCCCATATAAAAGTCTCGGACACATCAGGTCCATCCGCTCCCGCATCGACAACACTGGAATCAATCGACGCGGCGTTTTTGATCAACGATCCATCACTCACAACCACATCACTGCTTTTAACTCGGTCTCTAATAACAGCGTCCAAGTTCTCTTCGTCCGATGGAATTCCATCATCGTCGGATATTGCAATTATGTCGTCCGGCGAATCCGTCGCATACTTCTGTGAATGGACGTCGCCTCTCTGTCTGGTCCTGTGTCGTCTGTTCGACCTGTCACGCGGCGTGTCCGGCGTAGCCGTTGTCGCGACGCTATTATCAGTGTTGGACAGACGCCAAATCATACGCACGCCCGGTTCTTTTGATTTTGTCGCAGATGTTTTACGCTTCGCATCGCCGTTCGACGTTAATTTCGTGTATTCTTCGGTAACGTCGCCGTGATACGAACCGTCTTCAATTTCGAAACTGGTGTGGTGATGTTTCCGTCGTCCATGATGGTTTGTCTCGGTCGCAAGTGAGTCAGCATCGACATCATCTTTTCTACTCTTGTGATGATGATGGTGGTGATGGTGATGTTTATGGTGATGCTGGTGATGCGGTATCGAGGGTTTTGTTGTATGGAGTTTCATTAACCATGACCAGTCCAGATATAGATCCTTGATAGGACCGCATAGCGTGTTTCTATGCATTTCGCATGGTCGGATGACGACCATCTGACCTTTCGGTCTAATTTCGCTGCATATCGTACAATTTACACAATTGTCTTGGGCAGAATCCCAATACTCCACTCCTTGCAAGCAACGAACTGAATCAACTACTACAGCAGTTGATAAAATGATCAGTGTCGTAGATATGAAAATGAGCACCGTCTTGGTTGTATACGGAGAGCCTAAAGGCATCACCTGGAAAAAAATGAAAAATCGTTCAGTTTGAATTCAAAACCATCCAGCATACAATGATAAAATGATCCACATATTTTAAACTGATAAACATTTATTGTATTGGGTTGCCCAATAATTAATGTCGGATTTTTTCGTAAGGAATCGTTTCTGCTATTTTTAAAACAAAAGACAATTCATAAGCTAAAAACACATGTGCAGCCTAAAAGCTGAGACTAAGTTATTCAAAAAAATCATTATATTTCAAAAAAATGAATATATTTCAATATATTTTTAGTGTTTCTTTTGATTTGAAGATGAACAACAAGTTGTATTTTCATGCAAATATGCTTTTTTTACTTCCGTACAGGTTAAAATACACTACAAAATATTTCTGATGTACGTGATGATGGTGGTGTGAATGAAAGAATAATGCAAGGGTGGTACAAAAAATTTCGTGATGGAGATTTTAGACTTATCGATAATAAACACTGACAGACCTATCGAGATTGATAACGATCAAATCTCTTGTCTAACTGAAAATAATCCACGTTATACTACACGACAGATTGCTGAAATATCAGGAATATCGAAATCCAGCGTTGAGGACCATTTGCATCAACTTGGTATGGATTCCCGATATGATAGGTTTGGGTTCCGCACAATTTAAAAGAAACAAATTTAGTCGATCGAATTTCAACTTGCGATTCATTGCTGAAACGCAATAAGAACTAACCATTTTCGAAACGGATTGTTACTGGGGGTGAAAAATGGATTGCTTACAGTAATGTGACACGAAAAATACATTGGAGTAAATCAGGATCAATTTCATTAACTTCTCCCCAAGCCGGTTTACACCCCAAGAAAGTAATGTTATGGTGTATGGTATGGATTGGAAAGAGGTACTGTTTTATGAGTACATGCCGCTTAATCAAATCGTTAATTATGATGAATATTGTTCACAATTGGATGGGTTGAAGAAAAACTTTAAGGAAAAACGACCTGAATTTGTCAATAGAAACGGAATAGTGTTCCACCAAGATAACACGTGGCCACGCAAATTTTTACATACTCGGCAAAAATTGAGAAAGCTGAATTTGGAAATTCTTATTCAACCACCATATCACACCATCAGATTTTCACTTATTTGTTTTTTTGAAAAACACCATTAATGGGGAAAAATGATTATTTAAAGGCCTGTGAAATGAATGTTTCGAGATTTTTTGCTGAAAAAGGTAATAAATTCTGGGAGAATGGTATAAAATTTCCTACAAGATGCCGAAAAGTTATTGATAATAATAATCAATATATTATTAAAAGTCTTCTATATAAA
>CM068313.1:60663876-60681376 GCA_034766995.1 Acanthacorydalis orientalis
TTTCTCGTAGAAAATTACTCAAATGTTTATAGAAACGATAATCTGTCGGAGACAGGTTAGGAGAATAAGGTGGGTGGGGTAAGGTTTCTTAACTCAATTCATTTAATTCTTTTAGTCATTTGTGAGGCGTGTGGTCGAGCGTTGTCATGAAGAATATTTGGTTCTCTTCGATTGACTAATGCTGGTCGTCAACGATGCAACTTCTGATTTATTTTTTCAATTTCCTGCCAATGTTTTCTTGCTGTTATTGTTTGATCTGGATTTAAGAAGTTGTAGTGAATGACACCTTTTTCCGACAACCAAACAGTGACCACAATATTTTTTTCATGTCTCTTTGATTTAGAAAACTGTTTTGTTGTTTCTCCACGGTCGAACCACTGTGATGAACGTTTCCAATTACTGTAAAGAATCCTCTTTCAACACATGTGACAATGCGATCAAAAAAGGATCATTTTTGTTATGAAAAAACAGCACAGAGCAGTCTTCGTATCGCCGAATTGTTTGATGTTTGTTTAGTTCACACAGCACCCATTTTTCTAGCTTTTTTATTGTTCCAATTAGGCTCAAATGTCCAACAACTGTTGAATGATCAACAATGAGTTTTTCTTCTACCTCTCGAGTTGTTTTACGTAGGTCTGCTTCAATAATGATTCTTAAAGCATTATTGTCTATAGATGAAGAACGTCCACGACCCTCTTGCTCATCAAGATGTCATTTTGTTTCCATTACTAAATGTTTGAACAAGTGTTGAGCTGTACGTTCAACAATTGACTCTGCGTCAAAAAAATTTGATATTTCGAGCAGTTTCTGTTCCTTTAGATCCCAGTTTAAAATCATACAACAAAATCATGCGAATTTGCTTTTTTCTATGACTAATTTAAGAGGTTATATTCAACAATACTAAAGAATGAAAACAACAGACGTAATCTGAAATCAGTAGTGCTAATTTCATTGTTTCCAACGATGTATCGCATGACTAATACAACATATAACTGTAACTAGAAAAATCGGCTCCAAACTTAAAATGATAAAAATCTCAATTATTTTTGAAGCAACCTAACACATTGTACACAAAGGAACATTACCAAATCTTGTTGGAAAATTTCAAAAAAATGTGTGCATGTGACTGAATATGTGCCCATACAACTTTTTCCGGATATGTGGAAGCGTACTGAACTGTCTAGCATATAGGGTAACATGGGGGCGTGAAAAAAATATTTGTAGAAGTTTTGTTATTTATTCAACATAGCTTTGATTGTTTGCAGATAAATGATAAAAAATACGCAATATTTTACTAAATATTTGCAAAAACAGAATTATTGTATCAATTTCTGAAAGCATTATAACTTAATCTGAACAAGTTAAATGCAAAATTATATTTCTAACACATATTTTTATGTTTTTTTATTATATTATTTTTCCTGTTACCAACTTAATAAATAATAATGTATAAAATGATTTAATTTATTTAAAAAAATTATAAATTACCTTGTAAAAAGTATTATAAAATGTGATATAGAGTTTCAACTAATTAGAGTGTGTATGTATGTGTAATATATATATATATATATATATTGTAACACATAAAATAAAATTTCACTTCGTTTATTTTTCACTTTGTATATGTATAAAAGATAATCAATATTTTCAGAATGAATTAACATTTACTTTGTGTAAAGACTTCGTTACACATTATTTTGATGAATATATCAAGGATAACATATTTTATATAAAATATTTATGAAAAAAAAGTTACCTCTTGTATATGAAATACATTATATTTTAACAACATATATATATAGGAGATCCAAAAAAGTTATACACATTTTATCAGCCCATAACTCAATAAAAAGAATAAACATTTTGTATGTTAATCATTTTGAATGTTGAATGTTAGTTTATTTTCATATTTCAAAATTTGTAATTTTATAATGAAGAAAAAACGTGAAAAATATATATTAACACGCAAGAGTACACAACTTGTCTCATTCTGATCCAGGAATTGTCGAGAAACGGAAATATACACATCACTTAAAGATATTTCTTGATATTTCTAGATATTCCATTTCAATTGCTTTCCATAATTCAGCGATAGTTGTTATTTTGGTGAACTAAGACTTTGTCTTTGAATTATCCTTATAAAAAAACAATTCAATGACGTTAAATTGTTAGAAATCGGATGGTGTTCAATACTACCTATTCGACCAATCCATCTTTTAGGTTGATAGGAAAAAAATGCGATTTATGATCTTCAAATTCAAATTTATTTTTCTCAGCTAATAATTACCTTTATTAATCGAATTAAGCTCCATTAGAATTGACACATTTTTGACATTTAATTACATGTTCATTTGTTCCGGTGGTGTAAAATTATAGAAATCTGGAGTCGATAAAACTTGAAATGCACTTTCGGTAGTAGCTTCGCTGTTTAAGACCTTACTCTGTAAAAAGTTGTCAAAATGGTTAAACAAGTGATAATCTATTGAAGAGATTTCTGGTGAGTATGGTGGATTAGGCAATGTTTCATAGCCTAATTCATTCAACTTTTGAAGGGTCAATCGTGCGACGTGTGGTCGTGCGTTGTCATGCAGCAGAATTAAACATTTTCGATTGATCAGTACGAGGACCAGACGTCAGGTTATTGGTGCATTTTGTCAATTTCTTGACCTTAATTCTCAGCTGCAATGGTTTCTGTGGGATTCAAAAAATTGCTGCTGATTATACCGAGCGCAGACCACCAAACAGTCATCACAGTTTTCTTTTGGTGTAATTTTAGTTTCATGAAATGGTTTGGAGTTTCATTGTGCGAACCTCTTTCTTTTGTCGTAAAGGATCCACTTTTGGTCGCACGTTACAATACGATCGAGAAGTGAATCATTTCTATAGCATCAAAGAAGCCCAGAACAAACTTTGTAACGAGGATTTTTTAGTTTTTGTTCAGTTCATGCGAAACCCATTTGTCAAGCTTTCTTGATTTTTCTAGCTCGTTAAAGTGGTCCAGAACTGTTGAATGATTAGCTTCTAGCTTTTGTGCAAGTTCCCGAATTATTATTACAATTATATTATATTTATATTATAATTATATTATATTTATATTATAATTATATAATTATTATTATAATTATACTATTATTATAATTATTATTGTCCGTGGTTCTGATTCAACTAACACTTTCAGTTTATCGTTATGAACTGGAGAAAGACGCCCATGATTTTCTTCATCTTCGGCTTCTTCAGGCTCTCGTTTTCATCACAAAATTTTTGCCACCATTACACCGTACGTTCCTTAAAAATACCCACAAAAAATCATTGTTTAGTTTACGAACAGTTTTTATAGATTTACCACCCGTTTTGAACTCATGCAAAAAATCTGTTCTTATTTACTTATTTTCCATCTTTAATTTAATACCCTTATTTTAAGCAATATTAATAATAAAACTGAAGTCGATGTTACCAAAATACAGACAAAAATTTGCACATTAAAATTATATTAACATGAATACAATGAAATGACACTTTTATTTAAAAAAAATAAGGTTATAATTCAGAAAAAAAACATTTATTTTTGCTTCTAACCTAATACAAATAAATAAAACATGTCAAAATCAACTATTGAAAACTATGATTGTTAAATTACCATTGAACAGTTTTGTCATTTTGAATTCAACTGTATTGCAACAGTCACTGAAATAGTTTTATGTATTTTCCTGAGAAACATAAAAAAATGTAAGAATATACTTCAACAATAACCGATAAAATTCCAGGAAATTCCATAAAAATAGATATTTTTCTGACAACAAACAGGGCATACAGTCGGATAGTGACTATTAAAAAAAAACTTTATTAAAGATAGATTTGTCATAAGCTGATGTGCTATTTTCAGGTAAGTTTAATTATGTTTTTATTGTTAATTTTATTATATATATATATATATATATATATATATATATATATATATATATATATATATGTATATATATATATATATATATCTTTTCTATTCGCAAACAATAATTTCAAAATGGGATGATATTTTTAATTGTATGTAGTTGATTCTGTAATAAATATTTGTGATTTTTGTTCTGACAATCTGAATTAATATAATTCTAACATTGTGAATTAATAGTTTTAGTGGCACGCAGCGCGATCACGCTGTTCATAAGTTATACCTAAAAGCGCCACTAAATCGAATTGCGATGCTCAATGGTGCGCTCGGATTTTGTTGTAGTATGTAGTCAGAAGCGTGATCGCATTAAAACTCATTGTCATTTCTCGAGACCATACTAAACAAGCGCTATCACGCAGCATGGCATTTTTCGACATTGAGGTAAGAAAGCGCGACCGCGCTGCCTGGGATTTTTCGAAATCATACTAAACAAGCGCTATAGCGCCATGTGCCACTATTCGGTGAGATTTTTATAATAACTGGTACTCAAACAGTTAATATTATACGTATCTAAAAAATTAAATAAACCATCATTTGCAGGGTATGATTTTTGTGTTACCTCTTTTTTAATTCAATAATTTTCTCTACTAGCAGCAAAAGATACATACATACATATATATATATATATATATATATATATATATATATATATATATATATTCATAGGGGTGCCAAATATAATGAAGTTTTAGGACCACCTGATGTATAGATTCGTCCCTATATATATATATATATATATATATATATATATATATATATATATATATAAATATATATATATAAATATATATATATATAAATATATATATATATATAAATATATATATATATATATATAAAATGTGTAAAAATTAATTATGCCATTAAATTAAATTGATCATAACTATGTTTTAAATTAAAGTATTTTCTTGTCGTTTTAGGATTTTGAAGTGTTAACCTTAACATTTAAAAACACTATATATCTTGGATAAGTTATTATACAATAAAAGGCCGTTATGTAAAGAGCAAAAATATTTAAAACAGTCTGTCAATTTGTACATTAATTTGAAGCTTGTATTAAACAGAAAGAAGAATTTTAAGAGCATTTGTTACAAATGTATTTACTAATTTACCATCTGTAAAGACAATGCACGTTCTTTATTCACTAATTGAATATTTTCTGCAGCTGTTACATATCCTGACACAGGTTGGGCTAGAGGGGTTATTTCTTCTTGGTTGCTCCGTTTACCACTCCTCCAATAGAATGTACGATTTTGGGAGATTTGAAAATCATGAAGCATTATTGGAAGAATCTCCTTAATGGGTTTACCTTGATGATTAAAAATGTTTCTACGCGCGAAAAAAGTCGTTTCTATGAGCGCGTTTCCACCGTAACCCACAACAAATTTGACATGAATAAACTGTGTTTGCTCCCTCTAATATGACGGTCTGGCTATGGGCCTGTCTTGATATCTTCAGGTAGATATATAAATATATACTCTTACAGTACAGCTACTTGAAGATGTTAATACGAAACCAGATACAGAAAACTTTCAAATAGTGACCCTTGAAACAAACACATCTTCAAATCCACGTATACAGGTCTCAAATAAGTTAGATTAAAAAAAAATACATTAACATAATATAAAATAGTGCAGAAATCATTATCATTATAAGACGAAACCAAAATAGTGTCATTAAGCGTTCAAGTTCTGTAGTTTATATACTTTTTTATTAACTTTTCAACTCTGAATGTATACAGGCATTTATGACGCACCTTTATTGGATTCTCTCTCTCCCTATATATATATATATATATATATATATATATATATATATATATATACAGTCATATGTGTGTGTGTATGTGAAAAATACTAAAAGTATTGTGAAGCTATTTACATGTGTGACAGAAGAGCGGCGTTCAATAAACAAACATTGTATAAAAATAGTTACATCACCTATCTGCTTTAGCTAACAGTTAAATGAACATAAGTTCCCGCTTCAGTTTATTAACCTGCCTATAATTCAAATGCTCACCTTTACAACGAACGTTGAAGTATAAAACTGGATCTATTTTTGATGTGTGTATTTTGAATTTAATCGAATTTATTTCGCAACAGTGCATTTCATGCATGATGTTAATTTAGAATCGTATGAAACGCTGCAATATTTATAACAGATTCTAATATCATATTAGCGTACTTATATTGGATATATATATATATATATATATATATATATATATATAAAAGTAGATAACCATTTATGGTTATTAGACTTATCAAATAAAAACCAAAGTATTAGTCATTACAGAATTCATTTCAAATATTAGTCAATGTCTTGAAAAATTATAAACATTATTTCAATTTTCTCTATATAATAAATGATTTATCTTAATTAAAAACAGAATAGATTTAAGTTTTGAATTATGTGGAAATATATTGGTTTTATAGCTACTTTTATAAAATAGATAGTAAAAAAAAAATGTTGAAAAATACCGTAAAATGTTGAATTAAACGAGAGGATTTTATGAGATCATCTTTTAAATAGTCTCCAATTAAAAGAATGTCTAATACTCGTTTATAAGATACTGATAGTGAGTATACATTACATCTATGTCACTGTTCGATATTAGTTATTAATTATATGAAAAATACAACGCATTAAAAAGTATTTTTAGAATTATCTTCAACCAAATTTTGTTAAGTTAGTGCTCTCATATTCTCTTACAATTGGAATCAAAAATTGAAATGCAAGTACGTTCAAAAAAATTAAGATAGAGATTTTTCAGCACCTGGACCCTCTGAAGATGAAGGCATCGCTATCATAATGTGTATAAGCAATAATCAATAATTATTTATAGAAACATTTTGACTAGAAACATTTTTGTGATCTCTAGAGTAAGAAATGAATTCATTTGTGAAAGTGTTTTTAGTCATAATGTTAAAACTGTATTAGTTAGGTCAAATCAGATTTGATCAATTTGTTCACGTCAATTTCAAAGGATTATATTTTCAAAAAAGTATATGTTTTAAAAAGTGTCTTTCCAAGAATTTACCTACAACTGAACATAATTGCAAACAAGCAGATGCATGTCTAATTGGAAACTAAACAGTAGCCAATAAATGTCTAAAGATTATTTAAATTTATTATGTAATGTATCAGTTATAAAATAAATTTATTTTAATATAAAATTGTTTTAAAAAAGTAATCTAAAACATATTTTGATTTTAGAAATTTACAGTACTAAAAGTACTTATAAGCATAGTAAAGTAATTGATGTAATGTTTGGATTTTCTTAACAACTAGTAGTCACCTAGTAAGCAATTTCCTATCTTCTACATCGGTTGGGAAAAATTCAAAAGTTAAGCTGATAAATTCCATCTGAACTCAATCGGGAAAATAAACAAAGAATAAAGAAGGAAGATGCAATATAGCTATGTTCGCGCTCATAATATTCAAAAGAAAGGACTTTTTGCATAAAATCATAACTGGGGATGAAAATTGGTTCTGTATGCCAATCTTAACCATCGAAAATCATGAATTACGACCGGTAAACCGTCGACATTGACTTTGAAACCAAATATTCACACTAAAAAAGTGTTATTGTATACATTTGGTGGAACATTAAGGGTGTGGTGTATTGTAAGTTGCTCGAATCTGGCCAAGTTAGAAATTCTGAGCATTACCAATAATAGCTCATCCTTTTGAGTGACGAATTAGAGAGAAAAAGACCACTTATTGTCGACAGAACGAGACAAGATATTTTGCAGCACAATACTTGCCCACTCTTCACGAAAAGAATCGAAGATGTATTTATACGTTAAGGTCCCTACTAGGTTTAGAAAGTCGAAAAAATCGATTTCTTTTCATAAATCGATAGATGAAACTATATCAAATAAGCACTGGAAAAAATTGAACTATGTAGAATTTCAAAAATTGAAAGAGTTAATCAAGTTTGAATTTCGCAGCTCATAGTACACTCAGGTTCACTCCAAATTTGGTATACGTATTACAATTGTCTCGACTGTATGAACTACTATGGTGAATGTATCTTTACTATTCCTATTTTTTAGCCTAAAAAATCCTTAAAATTTCCTTAAAAAAATCATTTTTTTTGGCCATTTTACTGATAATGATTTTTTAATGCCCGTAGTTCATGCGATTAAGGACTCCTTATGGATTATAAAAATAATTGTTTTTTTTTGTTCTCGTTAAATTTTCCTGAGCGATTTTCACAATTGCATGGAGATATAAAGATTTTACCCGACTATATTTAGCTACGGATATCACCGTCAAAATTCAACATATCAAAAAAATAAATATAAAATTTTATTTAAAAATAGTCAAATAAATATTAAACCCCTCAAACAGTTTGATTTTATTCTTTACTTTAAGGAAAATTATTGAAAAATGCCCAATTTTCTGAAACTTAGACCAAGAAGGGCCCTTGAACTGGGAATTTCTCCCTCATACGGCATATTCACCGGACTTAGATCAGTCAAATTATCAGCTGTTCCGGTCTCTCAGCATCACCTGGCTGACATATATTTTAAAACAGTGGAAGAGGTCCATAAATTCTTCGACTCAAAGCTGCTGCTTTTTATCGACAAGAGATTTGTCAGTCAGTCGACAGATAATGCAAATTTGTACAAAATAATGGGGGATATATTTTAAGGATAGAAATATATTCCGTTTTTCCGTAAATCAACATTAATTTTCTATAAAAAGAAACGCACCGAATTAATTTGTACACCTAATAAGGTAATGCCATGTAATAATTTTATTCTTTAAAAACGACTGATTAAAATATATACTATTTTGACTCAAATACAGAAAAACCGTTTAGAATTCATAGCTTACAATAAGTAAAATCCAAATCAAAAAAAAAAAAAAAAAAAAACAAAATAGGTTCTACTAATCGCAAATATTTTATAGCATGTCAGGGCTGTGCTTTAAATGATTAGGATTGATTTTTTTGGTGTCTAAACCAGACGATTTTTATCTAAACAAGAGTAGAAAGGAATGTGAATGCTGGTAGCAGGATGTTAGATTTGATGCGTATTTGGATTGTGAAATTTTTTTTCAAAAAACCGGAGTATGGAATACAAAGAAAAGAACAACACTTATTTATCATATCCACCAGTTTAGTATCAAATTATGTTTAAGATATCCGACCTGTCAAACTTGTTCTAACTATATAAATAATTTATCCAGAAAGAATACTAAAAGAAAAAAGAATCATTCGACAAAATACAGGCTGTGGCAAAAAACCTCCCAGATTTTAAAGGTTAACAAAAAGTCATGGTAAATGCTATTCAAAATGTTATTACAAAGTCTAAAACTGTATGGAATGCAGTTCATTTTCCATTGCTTTCGAATATGATATCGTTCAGATGGCGGCCTTCATTCTCAGTGCACATTTGTAGTCGATTTTTGAAGTTTCTCATCACATAGCGGGTCATTTCCGGTGTTATCGATGCAATTTCATGGCATATAACAATCTTCAGTTCAGTAATGGTTATTAGTCGATGCTTATAGACCTCAACTTTTAGATATCCCTCCAAAAAAGTGACAAAAGGCGAAATTGGGTGAACGTGCAGGTCACCAAATGTCACCGGGAAATGAGATCAAATGCTCTGGATACAATTCTCTTAAAACTTCCATCGATCTTCTTGCCGTATGAACGGTGGTCCTATCTAATTGAAACCACACATCCAGATTTCCAAGTTTGGCGAATTTCGGTTCCAAGTAGCATCTTCACATACCGACGGAAAATTACTATGATCGTTTGAGCTTCCTCTTCAAAAAATTCAAGGCCATAAACAC
Source organism: Acanthacorydalis orientalis (assembly GCA_034766995.1). Lineage (NCBI taxonomy): Eukaryota > Metazoa > Arthropoda > Insecta > Megaloptera > Corydalidae > Acanthacorydalis > Acanthacorydalis orientalis. Next base: position 60,673,634 of record CM068313.1, read on the forward strand.
GAAAATCTGCTACAGCACATCAAATAGCAACACTGATGAGAATTATTTCCAGACCAGTAATAAAAATTCTACTTGTTAACGTATCCAAACAAATGAAAGTGAGCGTAGTCACTATGAGCAGAACAGCGTTTGCAGGAACATTTCGAATGATATCCTCACAATATGCCATTTGATTCTCCCAGCTGCTTTCCTTAAGTTTCTGAACAACCATCATTTTGTACGGATGGAACTTAAGATCGGCTTGTGAAATTCTTCTGATAGTTCAATCAGACAATCCCAAAGCAGGAGCATGTTAACGGGTTGAACGTTTGGGAGATGGCACGATGGACTGTTTCACAGCGTTCACGTTTTCTGTTGTTCAAACGCTCCGTGTTCTTCCAGGTGGTTTACGTTTTAACGCCGAACCTGTGATCCTTAAATTTGAAGCTTATAGTAATATGGTTTTTTGGTCCAGAATAGCAGCATTTCGACCGAACGCGAAGTGAAGTCGAAAAGCTGTTTGCGTGACGATCACACATTCTCTTGTTTCGGATAAATGATTCAATAACGAACGCATGGTACACATCCGTCCAAGCCATGACGTCAACTGAAAACGGTAAGGCACATGCTATTGGAAGACCTCACTATGCTTGTTCCACTTCACTAACGCTAAACCAATGTCTGAGCGAAATTCGGGAGGTTTTTTTGCCGCACCCTGTATTAAAGGTCATATATAACAATCTGGTTTTTCTTGCTGAGCGATTTAAAGTGGGCAATCAACGAACTTCTCATCAGGTAAACTCATTAAGTTTAATTTCTAAGATCAGTACGGATTAGGAAAAAATAGTAGCCTTTTCTATGTAAATGAATCTTGAGGGCAGGATATATGAACATATTTACATTATCTGTGTGTTAGTAAAATGATAATCTCAGATGTAATTTGCATAAGAAATAATTCGCTGACTGAAGTCGATCAAGTGACTCATTATGAAAATTTGATTTTTCGAATAAAATATTTAATTCTTTGTACAATAAAAACCCACATTTTTCATCACTTTGTCCTTATAACAACGTCTATGGTGACGAGAAATGTTTGCTTTGTCAGCTCATATGTTTCAAGTTTAATTCATTAAGTTTCATTCTTAGGTACTTTTTATATTTAAAAACATTGCGTTGTAAAAACCAATAAACAGTTTTTTCTTTCTATGTTTCTTTCATTTTTCCTGTAAATTTGGCTCTAAAATTTGCAACCTATAGTAATATGGTTTTTTTTTGGTCCAGAACAGCAACATTTCGATCGAGCGTGAAGTGGATTCGAAAGGTCTTTGCGTTGTTATTACAGATTCGTTGTTTCGGATAAAAGATTTAATAACGAACGCACGGTGCACAACCGTCCAAGCAATGACGGTTACTGAAAATGGTAAATTCCGTATTAGGATGTGCTAGCGCGCGTTGAAGACACGCGTCACTGTTTCAAGTGTGAGGTACGAGGACCATTTTACTTGAGTTGGAAAAATTGTCTCGATCCTAGAACAAAAGCGAAAAGCACAATTCGATCATCTTTGATGAACAAGTGGCAGTTTATGGGTGGATAGTCTCGAGGCCTATGACCCATCCCGTTGATTCCATGATCTCCTAGAGATCTCATAGGCCGGAAGAATTCCCATCACAACGCCAGTAGTTTTGATCACTTATAGCGGTTTAACAGGTTTGACGGGTCCTGAAAACGGCAAGGCACATGCTGTTGGAAGACCTCACTACATCCTGTCTCACTTCACTAGCACCAAACTAACAGCTAATCGAAATTTGGTAGTTTTTTTCACCACATCCTGTACGAACCTTTCAACTAATAAATAATGTAGAGACTAAATTCTGACTTTGATATGAAAAAATACAAAAAAATATATTCAAATTACAAAAATGCGTATATAAAGTATATTTTTATACATAAATTGAACACAGATCATTATCCGAAACACAATATTCAGGCCTAATCGAGGGTATAAGGTATTTAAATGTTACAGAGGAACAAGTCTTGTTAAAAGAATACAAGTGAACCACTCAAAGATAACGATACACAAAGAGAAATGTATACCTTGTGTTTGCTAACAAAAAAAAAAGTAATAATAATTCAATTTTTATTCTCGTACGTACAGTTGGTTAAACTTTTACAAAGCCCAATAAAGCAATCCGAATGAAGAAAATCCAGTTTTTTAAAACTTAAATTACATCAGCGGTGTGCGTGAACTGATTTCCAGATCGGTTCATTTATATTGTACTGTGAATCTATTCAATACAAGGTTCATTTCTTCTCTTTCATTTTATTTATCTCTCACTGTGTGCATTTATACACACACATATATTACACACACACACACACATATATATATATATATATGTATATATATATATATATATACGTTGGATGTGTGAGTGTATCGATTTATACACGAATGAGTGCATGTCGACGAGAAAGCAATAGATGAAAAATGCGTGTGCGTATGTTTTTTTCTGTTCTTCTTAAACAAGCTCGACTGAATCTGTATCATTACTGACATTACCACAAAAGGTGTGTTTAGTGAGTATTAAGCAATATGTCTCCGGCCGTACTTGTATGTTGAAAAAACCCTTACTTCGATTTATAACTTGAATGCTGAATAATAACACCTTTTTTGTATGTATGTAACTAGAAACTTGCTACACCCGCAATTCTTGGATGTTAATGTACTTAGGAAATACGACCACGCCACATCCAAGTTTAATTTAATTAAAGGATTATTGACTATGTATGTTTCCAACACTGGAAATCAGTTCTTTTCTCTCTCTCTCTCATATATAAATATATATATATATATATATATATATATATATATATATATATATATATATATATATAAGGGATTAAATAAAAAATATAGCATCTTTTTTTATTTAGTTATGTTTAAAACATATTAATGATTACAATTATTCACCGATTGAAACGATTTTATTTTAATTATTGAATCAATTTATACTTAAAACATCAAGGAATGAATTTGAACTCGTGTTAAGTTACAAGCTTATAAAACAAATATCAAATATAAACCTATATATCCCAAAAGTGCTGTTATTATTTAACACTTTGAGTGCCGCGTCACTTGAAAATGGGTGGCGAGTATGTTTATGCAAGGGCTCCGTCGCCAAAAAATGGGTGCCACTTTCATTTACTCTAATAGGAAATATTTTGGTAGGTATATATACAGTCGCACCGAAAATTACTTGCGCGTAATATAATTGTAATATTAATTTTAATATCATTGACATTATGCATGATTAGCTGAATCATCTATTCAGATGTTTTTTTGCACATTACGTTGACATTTAATTTGTATTATTATAGTGATTTCGATTTTTTGTTCAGTTTATATTAATAGAAGAGCATAAAGTAACAATTCGGAAAGTATTTGCGTCTGAGAAAATATAAATATCTGAGGCTTTAATTAAAGGTATGATAATTGAATTTATTTATTAAATCATATATTAAAGATTTAATTTTCTTTTAAAACTTTGTTTATAGCAAAATGACGAAAAGTAAAGAACTAACGGTCTATGGACGTGCACACATTTATAATACGTATCAGAACGGATAATATACCAAATAAATTGCTGCTAGTTTTAGAAGACCTCTCAGAACGATTCAGTATATTATTAAAAAGTTTAAAGATGGAAAAATTTTAATTTCATCCCCAAGGAAAGGTCAAAAACAAAAGACTCACTAACGCACAGACAAACTAATAGTGCGTAAAGTTAAAAAAATCCGTTTATTAGCGCCCAGCAACTAAAAGAGGAGTTCAATCTTACTCTCTGAGTTACTCAAATAAGAAAGAAGATAAATGAAACTGGCATTTTTGGTCGAATAGCTCGTCGTGAGCCATACATAAGCATGAAACAAACGTAAGCGACTTCATTTTGCAAACTCGTATCCTTATAGGTCAATATAAAACTAGAAATCAATTTTTTAGTGTGATGAATCGAAGTTTGAGATAACTAGGACTAAGCGAATGCAATAAATTTGCTGTAAGGCTGGAAAAGAGCTAGAAAATCCAAATTTAGTATGTACTACGAAGCATAGAGAAGGTAGCAAATGATTTGGGGCTGTTTATCATCGCGCAGAGTCGGTAATTTACCAGTAATCGAACGTAGAATTAATGTTGATTCCTATATTGAAATAACTGAAAAAAATTAAATGAAAGTGTGCATAAAATGGGTCTTGAAGCTGGATTTATCTTTCAACAAGATAATGATCCACAGCACACGGCTAAGAAAACGAAGGAATTTATCAACAAAAACACAATTCAAGTACTTGATTATCCTTCTCAAAGCCCAGATTTGAATCCAATCGAGCATCTTTGAGACCACTTGGATCATACGATATGGAAAACTAATCGATTTAATCGATCTGCTCTCGCTTCCTGCCTTAAAGATAAATGGGAGAAAATACCATTAAATGTTATTCATAAACTTGTTGAAAGCTCTCCAAATCACTTGAACGCCGTTATATGTTCTAAAGGTGATTTTCTTTAATTTTAAAAAAGTTATTTTTTCTATTTTATTTCAAATTACATTGAAAACGCAAATACTTTCCGAAGCGCTTTTTAATGTATTTTCACTTTTTATAACGAGGTTTTTATACTAACGAACGAAGATTTGACATTTTGATGAAGTACATTCTAACTGTCCTATATATAAAAAGATGTAGTATTATTTGGGAAAAACCACAAAACCATTAGTCAAAAACAATGTCGAATTTTAAGCGCAAAAAATTTTCGGTGCGGCTATACATACATATATATATATATATATATATATATATTATATATATATATTATATATATATATATATATTATATATATATATATATATATATATATATATATATATTAGGTTGTAACATATCAAGTTGCCGAACATCAGTCAGTCGTAGGTCGACCGCAATTGAGCATGATTCTGGGCAATATTTTACAAGTTCAGCTATTTGGAATTGACTAATATACTGTACCCTTCAATTACTTTTTTAATATGGAGTTATTGATTTTACTTTTATTCTTATACCCTTTAACAGGATGGTGTCCACAAAAGATTTGCGTCTATTTTTTATGAGTTGAAGTTGTAGCAAATGCAGCGGTAGCAGGTAGAAATATTAATGGAGCTTTCCGTTATGGTTCAAAAAATTTCGTTCCGGTAATATGAATATCGACAATGAGCCCTCGAGGAGGGCACAAAACCATTGTGAACGAAGAACATTTGAAAGCCATGGTAGAAACTAATCCACATACAACAGTTCGAGCTCTCGCTTGTGATTTAAGTGTTAGTATTATGACTGTTTCTCGTCACCTCGCTGCAATAAGGAAGATGAAAAAGCTGGATAAGTGGGTGTCGTACGAATTGACAGATGGTCAGAAACTGAGATCCTTAGAGGTGTGTTCTTCCTTGATGATTTAAAATGATAAAACACCATTTTTAAATCAAATCATTACTTGTGATAAAAAGTGTATGATAACAGAAAAAGATCTGGGCAATGTTTGAATGCAAATGAAACTCCAGAACACGCACCCAAGCCGTCATTACACCAAAAAAAAACTGATGGCTACTGTGTGGTGGAAAAATAAAGGAATAATCCATTATTATTTTTTAAAACAAGGCGAAGCAATTACAGCTGATTCATATTGTTGCGAAATCGACAATATAAATGAAAAATTAAAAAAAAAAACAGCCAATGCTAATCAATAGATATGGGCCAATATTATTGTAAGACAATGCTCATCCACACACATCTAGAATCACAATTTCCCAATTAAATTCAATAAATTATGAAATTTTACCGCACCACTCTTCTTTGACCGACAGACTATCATTTTTTCGCCTCTTGGAATATTCTTTAAGAAATGAAAAATTCCGAAACAAAACAGAAGTGATTCAAGGATTCGAAGACTTTATAAGCTCTAAAAACATCGATTTTTATAAAAATGGGATAAAAAATTTAATTTCTCGTTGGCAAAAAAGAAGAATAATGAAATAAAAAAAGAAATTAATGAAGCTTATTTTGATTAAATATATTTTGTTTTGTTAAAAATATTGCGTTTTAGTTCTCACCTACAAATTCCGCAATTTCATATGTTACACCCTAATATATATATATATATATATATTGTTGAAGCCTGTAATTAAAAAGACATAGAGTTCGGAAATTCCAAGATAAATGCAATGTGTACATAGGCCTATTTCGCCGAACTAACAGGACAGTTTTTATTGTGCTTGTACACCGACCTGAGCGGCCGTACAATAAAGTAATAAAGAAGGGTTATCCCAGACGCTTGGCCTATCGATGAATTCCGCGAAGGGCCTGCAATTAAAAACAGATTTGTGAGTCTTGTCGGTACAGACGATCGACGTGTCTCGACAAGACCGGGAGAGATGATGTTGGGACACCGACCTGAACGGTCGTACCATGGGAACTGTACCTTTGCAATTTGCAAACTTTGATACTTAAACTTTTTTGTCTGAAACATTAATTCACTTACTGTATCCATTTTTACGTACATTTGTTTTATTTACAATAAACAGTTTGAACTTCAACACAGAATCTTTTTATTATTATTAAAGTAAAATAGATTCAAACATTGGTCCTTCGAACCGGATACTTTATAGTGTGAACGCGAGTGACAGAAAAGTGAACATTTTGGAACATTATTACAACGCTATGTGGACTTATAGTTTTGTGATAAGCGTGTGAACTTTGCATTAAATTCAGTGATAATGTGATTGTGAAAATTGGACTTCATATCAGAACTTTGAACATTGTTCATGAACTTGTGAATGTGTAAAAGCTATTGTGTTTTAATAGCGAATATAAGAACTTTGATTACATACTCAACATCGATTTGGCACGGCGGGCGGCGCAAGGATTTGACGCCACGCATACTTTTGTACACGTTACCAGGACAAACGGTGAGTCTTCGAAATCTGCTCCTATCTATTTTACCCCCTTTTATTCATTTTTTGATTTGAGTTGTACTGTGTAAAATGGAAGACGCGAAACATAAACGAACGAGCATTAAAAGTCAGCTTACGCGTTTCGTAAAATTTTTGGAACAAACTCCCATCGATATTCCTATATTACGTGTTAGACTAGAAAGGGCTGAGTCTTTATTAGATAAATACGAGGAAGTTCAGTCAATGATCGAACAAAGTGTTCGCGCAGATAAAGACAATAGGTCGGTACAAGAAGCTGATCGCGAAATGTTTGAGGAAAGGTATTATAACGTAATCGCTAAAGCGCGAGAAATAATTAAGCGTGCTGACGGAGAGTCACGAGCAACATTTGACGATTCAAATGAGCAGAATAACGAACCTAGTGGACGGAATATGAATATTAAAAAATTGGACGTACCTATATTTGATGGGGATTACGAAAACTGGATTTCATTTCGCGATTCATTCATATCCATGGTTGATAGTAACAAATCGTTTAGCACTATAGAAAAATTTCATTTTTTAAATCAATCAGTGATTAATGATGCAAAACGCGCAATTGCTGCGTTTACATTGACAGCAGAGAATTATGCAGCTGCATGGGAAACTTTGAAAAAACGATATGAGGATGAAAATGAACTAATTCACCATCATGTCAGTGGACTCTTTGACGCGCCGTCGGTCAAAAATAATTCCCATGCTGAACTCAGATTGTTAGTTGATACGATTAATAATCATCTACAGTGCCTTAA
>CM068313.1:60686376-60703876 GCA_034766995.1 Acanthacorydalis orientalis
CTAGTATTAATATATAATCGTAAAAAAATACCTTTATATATTTATGTATTACCTAAATTACCTATATTAATTGATAGATTTATGATTGACAATGCGACCAGTTTTAAGATAATTCTAAGTACTCGAGGAATATAATAATACATATGGATTTAAATAAAATTAAATACGAGGGTGATTTGAAAATTTCATGGGTTAACATATAAGTAATATTTTTAATGTTTGTGGTGCATTAAAAAGCGATAATCTATTGCATACATAACCTCAAAGTCTATAATTAATGTGTCAAGCAGTTTGTTGCAAAAATCAATTTAAATAAAACTCTTTTTGTACCGTTGTTCAAATGGATAAAGTTGAACATCATGCGGCGAAAAATTTTTTTGTCAAAAAAGGTTTAACATCAACAGAAATTTTTAATGAGATGAAAAATGTACTGGGTGAGGATACATCTTCATATACAAATATAAAGAAAGAAGTAGGCAGCTGAATTTAAATATAGCCGTGCAAGTTTAAAATATGACCCGTGTAGTGGAGGTGCGAAAACTGCAACGACAGAAGAAATCATCAATAAAGTGCACGATATTGTCTTACAGGATCGGCGGTCGAAGGTGTCCGAAATTGCTAAGGTTGTGAGTGTCTCGGTTAAACGCGTGTATCACATCCTAATTGAAGAGTTAGGTAAGAAAAAGCTATCGGCAAGATAGGTGCCGTGTTTGCTGACAATTGATCATAAACTCATTTAAGTATAATTTTTCCAAGACTGTTTAGATCGATTTGAAAGGAATACGACTGATCATATACGGTGATTTGTGACTACATATGAAACTTAGATTCACAATATACTCCAGAGTCGAAACAACAATCAAAGTAATGAAAGCATGGTGATTCTCTACCTCCAAAAAAAGAAAAATCAGTTTTATCCTCTTGAAAAGTTGTCTTCACTTTTTTGGAATGCTAAAGGATCCTGTTAATTGACCACCTTCCAAAGATTCAAAATATAATGGGGGAGGGTATTATAATAAACTTATCTGGAACGACTGGATCGATTTGACTAAACAATTTGTGAGAAAAAGAACTGGGTTTTCAAAGAAAAAAATCCTTTTTCATCAGAACAATGCATGTCCTCATACAAATGTTGTATTTATGGCGGAATTCGCTGAATTGAAAAAGTACGACTTGCTTCCATATTCAGCCTATTCTCCAGATTTAGCCGGCTCAGATTTCCATCTGTTCCCAAGACTTAAAAAATCCTCAGTGGTAGGCGATTTTCTTCAGATGAAGAACAGATAGCAACAGTGAATCGTTATTTTGAGGACCTCTAAGAAAATGATTTCCGGGACGGAACAAAAGCGCTGAAGTATCGCTGGATGAAGTGCATTGAAGTTCAGAGGGGACAATATTGTAAAATGAAAGTAATTTAAAAACACAAGTTATATTCTTTCACAGTCAGGTCTCGAACCTTTTAAATTACCCTCGTACATTTTATGTGCAAAGTGAAATTTTATGACTAGCAACAAATCTTGACTCAAGGTGTTATCAACTCTCAACAAATAATCTAACAGAGTGGTGGCAAACATACGGCCCGTAGACTCAAAAATGTGGCCCGCGGTCCAAAGTTTGAAGTTGACTTTATTAAAATAATGAAATGAAATTTAAAAAATATAAAATTCATTTATAAAATATTACAAATTATAGAAGTATATTGTAAAGAACACCGTTTTATGGTCAATTCTAATTTAGTTTATTTTCCTACTTGCAAAAATTATCAAGAATTATATTACGGTTGTGATTTTATGAAATATGCTTCAAATATTCAAGAATTATTATCTGAATTTGAAAACCGATTTGAAGGATTCATGGGATGTGAAAATGATTTTTTACTATTTGGTTCTTCGTTTCCTTTTAACATCAAAGAAGCAAAAAGCAGCATTCAAATGAAATTAATTCAGTGCAACACGGTGCTAAAAGAAAAATATAATGAAGTTGGAATTCCAGATTTTTATTTGTTCTTGCCAAAACATTTTATGGAAATTCGCATGTTTGCAGCAAGAATCTTGGCAATGTTTGGTAGTAGATTCTATATGTACATTCTATGTGTTCTATGTGAACAATTATTTTCTCTTTGAAAGACTAATAAGACTACACACAGGTCAAAATTGACAAATGGACATTTAAAATATGTAATAAAAATATCATTATCACAAAAAATTACACTCAGCATTGATAAAAAAATAGTTTTTGTCAAAAGATGACCAAGTTTCTAGTAAAAAATATTATTTTTAATTTCCCTAATTTAAATTTTTTTGTAACATTTGATAGTAATACCTAAAATTAATGTTTCTTTTTTTAGTTTTTATACATTCATGAAAGAAGAAATAAGTGTAAAATTTAAAATTGAGTTATTTTCGAATATAAATAAGAGATCTTTTTTTGCTTACTAAATTTCTTTTATGCGACTTATTCGTATGCGGCCCGTGGACTCTCATACGGAATTTGCTGGCTCGTTTTCATATATGAGTTTGACATCACTGGTCTGTCACATAAAATAAATAAACTTATATTTATGCTTGTAGGTTAAACTTAACATATTAAATTAGTAATTTTTATTCCTCATTACTCGTTATACTTATATAGACACGAATATTCTGAACAAGAATGTTAAAAAATCATTAATAATATAACGTTTTAGAGTCTACTTTCAATACATGAGTGGTTTGTCGTACATAATTTTGTAACTGTCATGTTTAATGTCCTGTGAATTTGTTGCTGATAACGTTGAAAATTCAAGTTTCGCATTATATTTTGTGTCATTTATTTAAAGTGTTCATATATTCATATACATTACACACACACACACACATATATATATATATATATATATATATATATATATATATATATATATATACAATTTTACACTGAGAAAGAGAAAAGGATATTTTTAATTAAGTTATTTTTGGAACGCTGTCAACATTGAAGGTTATTAAGTGTTCCAGATGATCGTTTTCTTAATGAAATGTGACATAGCTTATAATCTACGACCCATTGGTTATTAGATTGTAGCTAGAGAGAACGAGCTGCGAATATGAGACGCTAAATCTAAAGTTTAGATTGTCGAATGGTTAACTTCACATATAATATTTCATCCAAAATATTGCTTCGACATATTAAAATTACACTGAATGAGTTGAGGTGTGGCGGATTTTTTTTAAAATTCAAACAGTGGTTTTATGTAGTTTTATTTTCAGTCTGTTTACGATTTCTGATATTATTTTGTACATAAAAATAGCTTAATAATTAAATATAAGAGTATATATATAGAGCAAGGATTCCTAACGGTGTCGGTATAGACCTCTTATGGGCCGATGAAACTTGATAGGGAGTCGAAGAACCCCAAAAGGTCGATAAACAAACTGAATACATATTCTACATGCCTACATATTATATATACTGCCCCCGGGTGCAGACTAGGGGGTCACAAATCGGATATCGGAGGCTGTTATTAAATAAAAATATGAAAATAAAATGTTTGCTACGAATTTACAAATAACAATGTTGTAAATCGTCTACACTAAAAAATACTAAAAAGTAGGTAAATTTTATTACAACTTTTCTGTTTGATGCGGTCTGAAGTGACCTTAGCATTCTAGATGTTAAAATATTTTTTTTGTTACAAACAGATATTTAAAATTTTATAACCATACACATATAACTGTTTCTACAAAATACGGTTTCTTACCGCTCTTTCCTACACTCAGAGGGTGTAAGAAGGAGCCAACATAACTGGTTGCCAACATAACAAGGTTCCAACACAACTGCAGCTTCATGTGACGGAGCAGCTGCAATGGATAAATATCGTGGTTTTTTCGCTTTCCCGAAGAAAAGAGTCCCCAATAATCAAACAGTATATTGAGTTTTGCACAGACAATATTTAATTACAAGAAAAACATAAATGAAAAACTTCACGACGTTTTGGAACTGTGCATTAAAACAATAAATATAATTAAATTCGAAGCATTTAATGATCGCCCTTTTACACAATTATGTTACAATAATACAATAAATATTTTAATAGAAAAAATTCCAAAATACATTCAGTTCTCTTACATACCTTCCGAAGCGAACATCACAGTTTGATTTTTTCAAGAAAGGATATTTTTTGTGTATATTTTCCCCATCAAACTTGTGCAACGATCCAGCGCATATTCGTTACATTATCCTTTACTATTTCTGAAAAGGCAAGGACGAAAAAATAATTACAGAAAAGATGCAGTGAATATTCGCATACGTTTTCGGCAGTTTAAAGTTTCGTAGGGGAGATTCTGATTTGAAGAATAAAAAAAAAGAGTGGTCGCCGTATTGTGTTCGACGATGAACAATTAAAAGTGATAATTGAAAATGATTCACGTGTAATGTTTTATTTCGAATTTGTCCAAAAATTCTATAACTCCATCACATTGGGAAAGTAAACGAATTCAATATGTGGGTGCCGCTAGAGCTGACTGGGGAACAGCGCGAGAATAGGATGACTGCGTGCGTTTCGCTGAAGGCTCATCAAGTTTAGGAACCATTTTTGCTTAATTTGATAACAGGGGACAAAAATTAGATATTATACAGTAATAATAAACGGAAAAAATTTGTGATCCTGGACAAACTTGTCAAACGATTACAAAACCAATCTTACCAATAAAAAAATAATGCTGTGTCTGGTAAAATTCTCGTGGAATAATTTATTATAAACTTTCAAAATCCATAGAAACTGTGACTGCAGTAAGTATTGTCAGCAGCTTGACAAATTGAATGAGGCGATACACAAAAAACGACTTCGGTTAGCTAGAAGAAGAAGCATAGTGTTGCAGCATGACAATTTACGACCACATAAAGCGTTCATCACGCAAAAAAAATGTCTGTCCTGAATTGGGAAGTGCTTCCACACCCAGCGTATCTCCCAGATATTTCCCCTTATGATTTCCATTTGTTTCCGTTCTTGCAAAATATCCACGATAAAAAAATTTGAAACACATGAAGAGTGAATTCCTTCTTAGTATTATTCATCAGGTCAAAATTCCTAAAATTGTACAAAAACGGAATATAAAAATTGGTTGAACGTTGGAATATAGTTATACAAAATGAAGGAAATTATTTATTAAATTTATAATAAAAGAATTGCCGTACAAAATAGTTCCATTTTACCTATTATCACTGACATCAAATATGAGCCAACCTAATATATATATATATATATATATATATATATATATATATATATATATATATATATACATATATATATATATATATATATATATATACATATATATATATATATATATATATATACATATATATATATATATATATATACATATATATATATATATATATATATATATATATATACATATATATATATATATATATATATATATATAATCTTCATTTATGATAAAACATTTCATATATTAATTAAATATTATAACTATTTACATAACGGTACGGTACATGTCCAATCGAGAATAACAAAACAAAACAACTAGAGCCCAATTATTATTGTAGTACTGTAAACGGATATGCGAAACAGATTTATGAATTTAAACATACTACATTAAAGCTGAAAATATACAATAAATATGAGAAACGTATATGTATATTTGTTAGACAGATAACAGAGCCCGATAAATTCAATATTTATAACATCCAGAAAAATTATCATATAATACAATTATCTTTCCATATATAAAAAAAGCCAGTGTAAAATATCTATAAATGAACAAAATTTTATTTTCGTGTAAACCACCTCCTCGAAACACCACTCCCCTCGATACACTCAACAAGTAGCATATTAACTGTTTTCATTCCCGATCGTTTCCGATTTTTCACGAATAGTAATATTCATCGATTCCAATGAAACAGTATTCGGGCACGGCCAGTTGTCTGTGGTCTCTCTTCTGATTGATTGACATCAGTTACTTGTATAAAGCTCTCTCACGGTGTACACCGAAAGAAGATATATGATTTCAATGTAAAACACATAAGAAATTTATTGAAAATATTGTATTTACTGAAGTTTTAGAGTAAAAAAATTGTTATACATTTTAACGTTGTATTTTGTTGTTAATTTTTATAAACTATTCCTGATGACTTACATTTTACGAAAATATTTGTGTGTATAATTTGTTAATTGCTGTTATTTGTTAGGAAAAGCGAGCATAATCGTGCGGAGAACGAAATCCTATTCTAGGGAGTCCGCAAGCGTAGCTAGTAAGGTGCTGAGACCCCTGGTACTCGATAATTTAATTTTATCATTGAAAATTTTTCAGATAGAGCTTTGAAATCAGTAATCAGTAATTAAACAAATATATGATATATATATATTAAATAGCGTAGGATTTAGACAGGGCCAACATGGGCCACTAGCCATGGTGAAAAATTTTGAGAGGTGACAAATTTTCATGGACAAATTTTAAAACAGTAGAAATTTTATTTTCAATCTAAATTTCGATTTACAGGTAGCTCAAACGTGAAATAAAAAATGAAATCTGAAAATGTTTGTAATTTAAATTTGGTTTTTGAAATTTACGTAACAGAATTTTATAATTTTCATTTTTTAAATAAATTAAATGAATGGAAAATTTTACAATTTCTTTAGTGATCATTAGATTTTTTCTCTTGAGATTTTCTCAAAATTACCAACCGTAATGGATTTTACTTAATTCGTTTGGATAAAAATGGGAGGTGGGAAAGAGGCAGCATTTGTTTGATGACCCAAGAGCAGCACCTAGTATAAATGCGGCCCTGATTTTAAATGTCTAAATAACATTTTTCTGCTAGCAATCAAGAAAAAATTAAATACAAAAATATCTAGCCTCGAACATGAATAACGAATTGAAAAGTATTGAACATTCGAATTATTCAACTATTATAGAATGGTAAAATAAACATCTTGAATACTAAAACTCGGAGAATAACATTCTAAAAGAACACTAACACTTCGGGAATTTAGAAATGAAATTGAACAGCGTGAACATAACTATTTCTGTAGAAGTTTATGTCAACGCTTGTTGTTCACACAACATGAAATATTTCATTATATGTGCAAATATTTTTTCAGAGCTTATATTTATTCTCGTCATGTAAAACTATCTCAAGTCCATATTTATTGTTTAACATGGCGAGGAATATATTTTTTTCGATTGGTTTCTGTGGGAAAATACAAATCGAGAATTTAAATGTACTTTCATACGAGGGCGATTTGAAAAGTTCACAGCTTAACTATGAAAGAGTATAACTTGTTTTTAAATTACTTTTATTTTTCAATATGGTCCTCCTGAACTTCAATTCACTTCATCTAGCGATTCTCCAGTGCTTTTGTGCTGTCGTACAAATTCTTGAAGGCCCTCAAAATAGCGATTCACTGTTGCTATCAGTTGTTTATCTGAGAAAAATCGCTTACCATCAAGGATTTGTTTAGTTTTGGGGACAGATGGAAATCTTGGGTGACCAAATCTGGAGAATAGGCTGGATGGGTAGCCGTACTTCAATTCAACAAGTTTTGCCGTGAATAAAATACTTGATGGCGACGTATATTGTCCTGATGAAAAATGATTTTTTCTTTGATAAAGTTGTTTGATCGAGTTTATCCAAAAATTTAACATAATACTCTCCCGTTATCTTTTGACCCTTCGAAAGGTTGTCAATTAATAGGATTCCTTTAGCATCCCAAAAAATGAAGACAATTCTCCAGCAGATAAAATTGATTTTGCTTCTTTTGATGGCGAACAATCACCATGCTTCCATTGATTTGATTGTTGTTTTGATCCTAGTGTGCATTAATAAATCCAAGTCTCGTTTGTAGTCACAAACTACAGGATGAAGTCAGTCGTATCTCTCTTAAATCGATCCAAAATAGGGGTGGGAAATTTGTATTCGCATGCGCTTATGATCAAATGTCAGCAAACGCGGCACCCATTTTGCAGTAGCTTTTTTATACCTAACTCTTTAGTTAAGATGTGATATACGCATTCATCTGAGACACCCATAACCTTAGAAATTTCGGACATCTTTGATCTTCGATTCTGTAAGATAATATCGTGCACTTGTCGTTGCAGTTTTCGGAAGTCTGTTAACACTATTTCTACCAGGATATTGTGTATACCTATTTCGATCAAAAGGTGTCCTTTTGACACCTTTGCGTTTGAATGAAAATTACTGTGAAAATAATTATTAAAAATATTCTCTTTTTTATATATTTTTCTCAGAAAAATAATTAAACATTGTGATATAATTAACTTGACAAACTATTAGTCTTCATATACAAAAATTCAATCTTCATAATAAAAAATAGTAATCATGAAAATAGCGTTGTAATAAAATTATGTTTCCTTATTTAATACCACAGTTTTTACAGATGAATAGTTGCTCTACTAAAAAAAAATAAATGGTTCAGTAGCTCAAGTAAATGGTACAGTATGATAAATGGTATAATGGTATGGTAAATGGTTCAGTAGATTCAGTCATGGTTCATTAAATGGTTCAATGAGCTTCAAAACGATGGACTCATCCACTGAAATTGATGTTGGTTTCGTTTTGCCTTTTCCCAATTATGGAAACCTATTTACAACATATTTACTTCTCACATCAGATGAAGCAATTTCGGCTCATGGTATTCGAAAAAAATTATGGATCCCATTTTTTATACCATAAAAACGATGCGTTGACATTTTTTGCTCATATACACTGCGTATATATAAAAGACCTATAAATGCCTCTAAGTTATCTTGAGGTAAACTCCATTCTTTTCCCAAAACTCTGCGAGCTTCCAATTCCGTACATTTTATAATGTTTTATAATGTATTCCATAATACGATTGTCAAATAGTAAATAAAATGCGATGCATACCTTACTCATCATAATATTTCGTTTGGCGTCTCCAGTTGAACCAGATATATCTTTGAAAATAGTATGAAAAGGTGGTCTCCCAAATTTGTTTCAATTTTTTCCAAACGATTCAATCAATAGCAATTTCAATACTTTGCCGTTCATTGCTTTCTTCACTATCGTCTGCAGAATCTGCCAGCAACCTCATTATTTTTTGTCTTCTGCTTGCATTTAAAATATCTTCCTCTACTTCTCTTCCTCTTCATCTACAGTGCTTGACGAGTAATATTCATAGTAGCTATCGATTTTGTGATCACTTTCGAAAAAATCATCCAACTCATCTTCACTTTCATATTGTGAGCCTTCATCAATCTCAGAGCATTCTTCACTTATATTATTTATTTCTTGCAATACCTCCTTGATTCGTAAAATTCTAGACATCCTTAGAATTAGAAATAAATTAGATTAAATAAACTAAAAAGTAAAAATAATTTCCAGTATTATAAACACTTTTACTACTTACATACCTGCAATAACACTTTCAACAATTTGTTTTTCAAATTTTTCACGACTATATATTTAAATTGATGTCACCGCGGAATAAATACCAGAACTCGAAAACTTGCGTTACATAATTATTTTTAGAACTAATCACTACAATGATCTACAGTAAAATGCAACATTTCAAAAAACCGAATATAAAAGTTATACCGACGATTCCCCTATTTTCTGTTACAACTGAAACAGGGATTCCCTAATTTAACTAGAATTAAATTGAGCCTGCCAAATACTGTTAATAGTTATGTATAGAATAATTTAAGATCAGACAATGTTATAAAATCTTTAAGGTGTCAAAAGACACCTTATGGTAGAAATAGTATACCATGTACGTATTTTTAGATCCAGGAGAAGCTGGAAGAAAATTATACCGTTAAACTAATTTAAAAATTATTATACGAACAGTCAAAAAAATAATTGTGGAAAATGATTAAACTTAGGAAATAGTTTTAGTTAAAATTTTAAAAAGTGTCTTTTGACGCTGGTAGAAATAGAAGAATAGTGTTAAGTAGGTTATCTTCTAAGCTTGTACGGGCATTTTTAAATTCAGCTGCTCACTTCTTTATGTTGGTAGTTACGAAGGTGCATTATCACTCACTACATTTTTCATCTCATTAAAGATTTCTGTTGACGTTAAGCCTTTTTTGCTGCACGATGTTCAACTTGATCCAATTCAACAACGGCACAAAAAGAGCATTATGTAAATTGATATTTGCAACAAACTATTTGACACATTAATTATGGACTTTGTGGTTATGTATAAGATAGATATCGCTTTGCAATGCAGCACAAATATTTAAAATATTACCGGTACTTATATGTGAGGTCGTGAACTTTTCAGTCACTCGTATTTTGTATGGATTTTTTGATCGTTTCAAAAAACAATATTTTCTAATGGTTTTCGAATGAAATTGAGAAACATTTCTGAATACTACAATTTACATGTATTTTGAAAACTATTAGATACAAAAATTAATTCGGTAGGTTTAAATTGCATCAAGCATAACTTTTTTTTTAAATGAAAATATTTTTTTGTCATTTTAGGATTTAGAAGTAGCAGCTTTAACATTTAAAAGCACTATATGTCTCAGCAAAGTAGTTGGCATTCCAGTTGAAAAAAATGTTGTCGAAATGTGGTAATGATTTGATAAATTTTGCTAAAAAGTGTTGTGATGTATAAAATATGCAAGAAATATTAAAACAGTGGAAGGAGGTCACAAAATGCATTACGACTTCATCGACTCAAAGCGGAAATATTTTTTTTCGACAAAGGATTCATCAGTTAGCCTACATATAGAAAAAAGTTATACAAAATAATGGCGGATATATTGAGGAATAAAATATATTCCATTTTTCCATAAACACTCATTTTTTATAAAAAGGCACCGAATTAATTTGCACACCTAATAATTAAAAATAATTTGCCTCGCACAATGCATTTAAACATATATGGAGAGAGCAGGGAATTTATGTTAATTCACAGTAATTAAAAATTTTTTACATTCTACAGATACATAAATGGGATTAAAAGATAATTAAAAAATATTTTTTTTGTGTTCATACGACATAGAGACAAATATGTTCGAAATTGAAATAAATTAAACAAAATCGAATTAAAGAAGATGTTGTATAGACATTATTGCATTGGTGTTCGAAATTAAATTTGATATTGTATATTTTATGTATTAAATTTAATTCTTATTAGTGAACAGCAACATAAGAAATCAATTGTTCGCTTAAATACTTGAGGTTTTTTTTCTTGAAAAAAAAATCTATCGTTCTGCTAGAGCAAGCGAGTTAAAAAAATAAATGCGAAAAAATGTATATTGTTTAATTTAATGTACGTGTGAAATTATTATTTCGGCATCTTGAAGCTTCATATACAAACAGGTTACGAACTAGTCACGAATTTCATGTACGTAGAAGTAAAAGTTCATGTTCGCAGAAATGAGTTCATGAGCAGTACATGAATTGTTCTCAGACTTGCTTACAGTTTAATATTTTATATCTGATATATAAATAAACATATCGTTAAATTTTATGTCGACATGTTTTAATAATACCTGACTTTTTTAAATATTCGAATAGTGGATATACAGAGTGATTCAATATAAGTTTCCATATGATAATGGTGAATATTCTACAAATGTCAAAGTATTTATTAATGTTAAAGTGGCTTTTGTAGAGTAGAAACGTGTACAAAATTAATCATGAAGCAATATATGACGGAAAAACACGTTAAAATTTTCGTTTCTTATTATACAATGGGCGTTCGAGGAAAAGTGCACACTGCGCTCTATATTAATATTGGGTTGTAACATATTGTAATATCAATTTTTTGAAAGCATTATGAATCATTTGAAGGCCGTTACATGTGCTAAAGATGGCCCAAATAATTAGTGTTTTTTTTAAAAAAAAAATGTTAATTTTTTCAAATTACATTACAAACGCAAATTATTTCCGAATCCCTTACTATCTGTTATTTCATTTTTTATAACGAGGTTTTTATAAAATTGAACTAAGATTTGACATTTTTATGAAGTCCATCTTAACTGTTCTATATATAAAAAGATATAGCATTATTTGGCAAAACCACACAACCATTAGTCAAAAACGATGTCGAATTTTAAGCGAAAATAATTTCCGGTGCGACTATATATATATATATATATATATATATATATATATATATATATATATATATACTAGGTTGTAACATATCAAGTTGCTGAATTGCAGTCAGTCAGAGGTCGGCTGCGATTGTGAAAGGTTCTGTACAATATTTTACAAGTTCAGCTATTTGGAATTGACTAATGTACTGTACCCTTCCAATCAATTTTAAATACCGAGTATTGTTGTTATTTTTATTTTTTTTATACCTTTTAACAGGATGGTGTCCACAAAAGATTTGCGTCTAATTTTTTCATGAGTTCAAGTTGGGACAAAATGCAGGTAGCAGGTAGAAAAATCAATGGACCTTTCGGAGGCTAACCCGAGAACAATTCAATTATGATTCCTCGGTAATGAGACTTGAGGAAGGCCCAAAACCATTGTGAACGAAGAACATTTGAGAGCCATGATAGAAGCTAATACACATACAACAGTTCGAGCTCTCGCTTGTGATTTAAGTGTTAGTGTTAAGACTATTTCTCGTCACCTCGCTGCAATAGGGAAAATGAAAAAGCTGAATAATTGGATGCCGCACGAATTGACAGATGGTCAGAAACTGAGACGCTTAGAGGTGTGTCCTTCATTGATGATTCGAAATGATAAAACGACATTTCTAAATCAAATCATTACTTGTGATGGAAAGTGGATTCTGTATGATAACAGAAAAATATCTGGACAATGGTTAAATGTAAATAAAGATCCAGGATACGCACGCAAGCCGTCATTACACCAAAAAAAACTTATGGCCACTGTGTGGTGGACAAATAAAGGAATAATCCATTATTTTTTTAACACCAGGCGAAGCAATTACGGCTGATTCATATTGTCGCGAAATTGACAATATGAATGAATAATTAAAAACAAAACAGCCAATGCTAATCAATAGATGCGGGCCAATACTATTGCAAGACAATGCTCAACCACACACATCTCGAATCACAAGAACCAAATTAAATTCATTAAAATATTAAATTTTACCGCACCCCCCTTATTCACCAGATCTTTCACCGACAGACTATCATCTTTTTTGCCACTTGGAATATTATTTAAGAAATAAAAAAATCCGAAACCAAACAGAAGTGTTTCAAGGATTCGAAGACTATATAAGCTCTATAAATGTCGATTTTTATAAAAATGAGATAAACAATCTAATTTCTCGTTGGGAAAAGACCATTAAAGCTTATTTTGATTAAATATATTTTGTTTTGTTAAAAATATTGCGTTTTATTTCTCACCTACAAATTCCGCGATTTCATATGTTACACCCTAATATTTTGTTATACAAAATCGAAATTCTGAGCGCACAATTTGGAATTTTATTTAGAAATTCGAAGAAACTGGGTCAGTAGCGAACATTAAAACACCTCAGCATGCTCGTGCTTGAACGAAAATATTGCCATGGTTTGTGAAAGTGTGGCCGCAAAACCGGGTACATCAATACGTCGTCGATCACAGCAATTAAGTCTTTTATATTCCACTATGCAGCGAATTTTAACAAAGGATTGGGATTTACATGCTTACAAGATCCAAATAATACAAGATTTAAAGCGTAGAGACCATCAACAGCGTGTTGATTTTGCCGAATGCATGCGTGAACGAGTGGATTTTTCACAGAAAATCGTTTTTAGTGATGAAGCGTACTTTCATCTCAAGGATTCGTAAACATGCTTTTTCCTGCTTTATACTTTCTTAAATATACTAAATAAATTTTTCTATTTAAATTTAATAACCAAAAAAAATTTCAATTAAATTTCAATTTTAAAAAAATCTGCATATGAAATTGTGCATGTGTGTGTGTGTGTAACTATATATATATATATATATATATATATATATATATATATATATATATATAACTATTTATTTATATAGATTCCTCAAAAAAATAGTATTCATCAACACCGGTTTATTTTGACCAGGTTTTATATTTTTCCATTTGTCTGTTTCAATGCCAAACTCACTGCAATGTTTATATTTGTAATCTATAAATATTTCTTCTAAAAATTCGACCGGCTTAATTGACAGTCTTGATAAAATACATGCACGATTCTAGTCCGCTTTAATACATGAAGTGTATATATATATATATATATATATATATATATATATATATATATATATATATATATATATATATATATATATATATATATATATATATATATAGGAACACACACTACGAATTTATATTAATTTCTGAACGATTTTTGGCTCTTCCGTCATTTAATTACATAGGTAATTAATTGACGGAAGAGGCAAAAGTCACCAACCGGTATTCTAGTGACGTCACAATACATATTATATATGTTTAAGTAGAGGAATATGCTACATACATACATACATACATACATACACACATATACATATATATATATACATACATACATATAGCTATTAATGATAATTATTGATTCAACATCAAAAAATTAAAATACAGTAATTAACAACTTTTAGTAGCTGTTGAATAAGTTCTTTGAATATAAAAATATAGTAATAATTAAAAACAGGATAAAATACACTTAAAATACTCTTTTTATCATTTGCCAATACTGCAACTTCCATGGCATATAATTACAAATATAAAGATTAAAAAGAAAATTTCTATTGTTTTGAAATATTCTCGAATTAAAGTATTTTATGTTTGTAAAAATATAAATGTATTATTCGGATAATGTGTGTTTGTATGTATATATATATATATATATATATACATATAATGTCTCAAAAATCACTATCTATTTCAGTGACATTGGATGTTTTTTTTTAAAAAAAATATTGTACTGGCATAAAGATATATACTTCTGATGCAAATTTGTGAATTTGAAAAAAAAAAAAATTGATATTTTAAATTTTGTGTAATTTATAATACGACTTTCCATGCAGTTGGGCGGACAAAAAATTACTAATTTTCTTGAATGGGAACGAGACACATAGGAAGTGAATATTTGGCTTGGTATGACTTAGTTAAAGTTGTATGAACCTTTCTTCTTTGCAGAGGCTACGATTACAGTAACTTTGATCTTGACATGCTTGAACAATTCCTCGAATCATAACTTCTTACAGATGGAATTCTGGACACATTATTTTTCCATATGATGGAGCATTGTTCCATTAAGAGTACGTAATTATCTTGACAGACGCTTCTCAGGTCGCTAGATTGGCCGTGGAGGAAATCGATCATAGGCAGCATGTGCACCCGATTTAACACCATTAGATTATTTACCTGGGGTTTCATTAAGTCTAAACTGTACTGTGGTAGAAGATTTAGTTTTGTAGCCGAACTTCGATATCGTATTATCGATATAGTTTAGAAATAACACCTCAAATGGTAGAAAGTGTGTTCCGGAAAACAATTTATCGATTTGAGGTATGTAGACAAAGATGGTCGCCATGTGGAGACAGATACATAAATAGTATTAATTCTTTCTGCCACTTGCTTTGAAATAAATGTCTTAAATTCGTTTTCCTTAGATAGATAGTGAATTTTGAGACACTTGTACATACATATATACATATATATATATATATATATATATATATATATATATATATATATATACATTCTCTTTTTACCAATAATAAAATCTTGAAGTAATTTTTAAGATGGATATCGGATAAAAATACGAAAATAGGATATTGTGCTTATCAAATGAAAGATGGCATCAAATTTTATAGGGTTATATAAACTTTTTCAAAATATATATTATTTAATAAACAATTCCTTTGCTTCTTAAATTATAGACGCAATTATTTATGTTTTGGATAAAAGAAAGTTAGGTGCTCTCTTTAATACTAATTAAGAGGATAAAATCATTCCAATCTAAATTTTGATTCAGAACATTTTCCTTGTTCAGATTCAAATTCTTTGTAATAGTAGATAACATCAGACTTATGTTTGAATACTGAAAATGTGTCTTGGACTTGTTTTAGAAGTTGAGCAATATTAAGTAAGTCCAGAGATGATCTGAGAGTGAATACCATATTTAATCATCAAGCGTCTCACAAACTGATATATATATATATATATATATATATATATATATATATAATTAAGTTATTAAATATTTTATAATTATGTACTTTCAGCTGATTATTTAAATTAGAGAATCTTTTTTAATGCATTTAATGACAAGATATATAAACTCAAAAATAATTTCAAATGTAACCTCAAAGTCTACATAATTTTATATATTTTAATAACAAAAAAATTGATAAAAATGTAATAGTATTATTTAAAAACATCGATATAATTATAACATTTCTTTCAATTCTTTATTAAAATGCACCCTGTCTATGTTTAAACAAAAGTATCGTTTTTTAGTTTTCATTCAAAATTTTTGTAAACGTTTTACTTTTTATTGCCATTAATTCATTGCAAAAAATTTATGTACACCAGTAAAAATGTTAACAGTACTATCTGAATTGTTCTGTTTACGTTTCAGACAAAATAACCATTTTTCATATGTATCAACGTTAGTCATAAATTTTCGATACAAAAAAAAAAAAAAAACAGAAAAATTATTTAACAAAACCACCCACAATAGTATTTAGTTCCGATTTTTGACTATACGAATAGATATTTTCATTTTTAATATATTTACTATTTGAACGTGTTGACAAATAATGATAACAATTATTTATTATACGAATAAAACAGTACGTATTTTATTTTAAATAGCAAAATATGTTCAAAAGCTTGCAATTTTTTATCAATTATTTTTTATTTTACTCAAGGAAGAAAACTTTTTAATTTGTCAATAACACATTTTAGATTACAACTTTCGGATTTATCTTTAAAGTCAATAATAAATTACTTACAATTTAAAGTCCAAAAATCACTTTCGTATTGGATACAAGTTGAATTCTTATATATATATATATATATATATATATATATATAAATACATATTTGAACGAAATTATCGGACGTCAGAGAAAATACACTCAGGAAATGCATATTAATATTTAACATTGAGTTTCCGTAAACGCCAAATGAAACTAAACGACTAGTACTTTATCTTTCCATTGATTTTCCATTCGAGTCAGTCGATATCAAATGACAACATTTGTAACATCAAATATTTTAGTAAGCTTTAGAAAGTAGTCTAGTAAATTAAAAAAATACACCCAGATAACATAAAGAGTCTTTAATCGAACGCGAATGTATTAATATAATTTGTAATTTTCTTAGTAGATGTTTTAAATTTATTATTAAATGATAGTAAATTTAGTTTAAAGTTCGTGCCATTATTGCCTGTCATATAAACATCAAATCAAATAAACGCATATAACCACCCTTAAAAATAATAAGACTCTTTAATAACTATGTGGACATAATAATCGTACATTTTGTCAACTCACGTTTATGTATGTATATATATATATACATAAATTTACA